>JAYKAV010002486.1:282668-420030 GCA_035582835.1 Phoebastria nigripes | reverse complement strand
CTTCCCTTCCCTTCCCTTCCCTTCCCTTCCCTTCCCTTCCCTTCCCTTCCCTTCCCTTCCCTTTCTCCTTTCCTTTTTTCCTTCCTTTCTTCATCTCTCTGTCTATCTAATATTTCAGTACTGAGCATACTTTTTGCCTCACAAAGAGTGCTCACAGTCCAGGCCCAGCCAAAGGCTCTTGCCTTCTCTATTCCCCTCCCTGTGACAGCTCTTTTTGCCTGTTACGTCTGTAAATGACTCCGGTGTTTTCACTGCTGGCATACTGTGCTCAGTGGGAACATCTGTATTTTTTTAAAGGCACAGAAGAAAAAGCTAAGGGAAAGAGCTGCAAGACTGCTCTGAAGTCCTGAAAGCTTGGTTTAAATGTGAGGTTTAAAGAACTCAGGACACTTTGGATGAGGCCTGGCGGCAGCATGGTGGAAAGCTGTCCAACAGCGGTGGTGGAGGGCAGTGGAATCGCTGTGCCTCAGGCTGCAGGGTGCTACCCCACGGCACCAAGCTGCCCCGCAGACTGTCAGGCATCTGGGCTCCTCGTGCAAAGCCACGAAAGCACCCAAGGAACCGAGACCTTCAGAAAACTGTTTACAGGAAACTGCTCATCCTAGCCCGGTGTGAAACCTCCCAAATGGGGTCTGGACCAAATCTCCCCACACCAGGCAGTGTGCCCCGTGCTGCCTGTGGTTAGAGCACTTACGGGGCTCACGCTCAAAGTCCTATTTGCAGGTACAAAATCCCACATGTAAGTGGGTTACTGGGCACTTTGGGACTGGTCTGTTCTCCCATTAGTCAATTAAAACACATCCTGCAGACTCTCAAGCACCCTTAGGCATCCACAGAGCATGGAGAAACTTGTGGCTGATGTCCCTGTCATGGGGCTGTTGGTGGCAGTCACCGAGGACCCATGATGTGTGGAGATCGCATCCTGCTGGGGCACACCTGGTGCTGGGAGGCTCCTGCTCCCGGCCAGGGCTTGCTTATGCCAACCGGTGGAAGGGGAGGTGCCCGGGGGATATCAATTCCCACATTTGGAGAGGATGAGCAGCTGAGTGGCTGGATAGAGAATTTCACTGGAGTACTGGAGATTTTAATTGCAAATCCTTCCACAGGGGAAAGGAAGGGAAGCCTGGATATTACGGAAAATTTTAAAGTCATTTGCATACAATAAACTACTCTGAGAGACATTTGCTTGAGTGCAGTCATGCATGCAGAATTAGGAGGTGCCAAAAATAAAATTACATCTTCAATCTTCATTTGGTCCCTTTGTGCTCATGCATAATGCTATGGATTTCAGCTGCAAGTCCATGGACCTTGTCTCATTCAGTGCACATACCCGACAGCACTTCAGGAATCACCACCACTCACTGCTAGAGCATTTTTAGACCTCCTGCCTGTGTGTTCCCCCAGTTTGTTTATCCGCTTTAAAGAGTCTGAATTTTTAATTTCCTCTAGGGTACCCTCTGCTGTTCATGGTTCTTCGCGACACCCCTGCAAGAGGTGGGGTATTGTTAGCCCTATTTCACACACAGGGCCATGGAGCACAGCAGTCAAGCTCAGAAGTGGAAGGTAACATCAGGGGTCTGGGGTGAGGTCGGTTAGCACTGTGTACTTTTAAGGCCCTTACTGATTTCAGGTCCAGGTACTTTCCCAGTCTGGATGTCAGATCAAGTTCTCACAAAATGAAGCTCAGCCATTCAGGGGTACCAATGCAAAGCACAGTTCAAGTGAAATTCCCAGCCKCAGCCAGGAAAGCTATAGCACAAGCAGGAAAAAAAGATGCAGTTCTCCAACATAGTGTAGAGCTACCTTAACCGTAGGACCCTTCTCTCTCTACAGCATATTGCATCCTTCATTCCACAGTTCCCTTCTTCTTCTGCAATAAGGGCAGCAATGCTCTTGCTAACAGGCCCCCTGACAACCCAGTCCAAGGTCATTCCCCAGGCCCATGAAGTGGCCAGAGGTAAAAGCTGCTTATAAGCTTCAGTCTGCAGCAACCAAACTCATTGCTTCAGAAAAGGGCAACTCCACAGCAGCCAAATCTCTGCACAGTGGTGTGTAATAGTTTCCATATAAACTCCTCAGCCTGACATTTTCGGCCTCTTTCTTTTTCAGAGACGTATTGCAGCTGTCTCCCTGTGGTRGGTTACATGAACTGCAAGGGGAAGACAGCCTGTATGGTGCATTTCTCCTCTCTGATGGATCCTTGACTGCAGTGTACCAGGCAAGATGGTATGACCGCAAAGGGAAGAGACGCAGCTTTCTCCAAGAATTGCTCTGCAGTTATTCTCTGCTTCTCTGCTACTGGCTGTGATTCTGAAGGCCAGGGAGATATCTCGGACTTGGCAGACAGCAAATAAAAACAAGTTCAGGATGGAGAAGGGTGGTGGGTTGAACCCAGCCAGCAGCCAAGCACCCACACAGCTGCTTGCTCACCCCCATCACCCCCAGCGGGATGGGGGAGAAAACAGAAAAAACGAAAGTGAGAAAAGTTGTGGGTGGAGATAAAGACAGTTAATAGGTGAAAAAAAGAAGGGGGGGAAACCGCAAGAAAAACAAAGGCAATCACACACCACCCTCCACAGGCAGACGGACACCCGGCTGGTCTCTGGACAATGGCCACCTTGGAAGCGAAAATCCTTCCTTCTTCTTCCTTTACCTCAGTCTTTATTGCTGATGATTGAGCTGATTGAGCATGATGTTGTATGGTATGGAATATCCCTTTGGCCAATTCAGGTCAGCTGTCCCAACCGTGTCCCCTCCCAATCTTTCCCACCCCCAGCCTGCTCGTTGAGGGGGCGGAGTGGGAAACAAAGAGAAAGCCCTGGCGCTGTGCAAGCACTGTTCAGCAACAGCCAGAACATCGGTGTGTCACCAATACTGTTTTAGCCACAAATCCAAAACACAGCACCACAGGGGCTGCTATGAAGACAGTTGACTCCATCCCGGCCAGACCCAGTACAAGAATTTAGCAGAGGTTCAGACGGGTGCGTGTGTCTCTGTACCTGGCAGCTGGGTGGAGGCTATGTATGAGGGCTGAGAAGGACCCAGATTCAAAGTCCATCTTCTCCAAATTAGGAGCAGGGTTTTAAGCCCAGACCTCCCAACAGAAGACATTCTGTAGATTTTATGGGTGTCCAAGAAATGTACATGCTAGAAAAGCTCTGCCCTTTTATATAACCAGCTTTATTATACATGGCAAAGTGGGTAATACGGGGTGGTTTTGCTGGCTGAAGCACTGCACACGCAGACCGGGTTTCCATCCCCACCCCTAGCTAATGTTTAAATACTGTAAAAATACCTTGGCTCCCACCTACTGTAAACAAATACAATCATATTTTTAAAGGTTATTTTGCAAATTGGGGATCGGAATTGCAAACATACTTTCTGCTCTGACAGTCCTTCTTTGATGATGCTTGCCAGAGCACATGACAGGTTTGCTGCCCCAGCTTTCCCTGTCAGACCTTAGTGCCCTGCAGCTGGGCAGCTGGAGAAGTGCATGCCTGTACCACTCCTGCCAAACACAGCACAAAGCACTTTCTCTGCTGCTTTAAGCTAAAAATATTGGACTGTGATCTAGGAGGTGTCTGAAGTGGTGAATTCTTGCATTGGTAAGATATGCTCCTATCCTGGCCAAATCCTGTTCCGGTGTTCAGTCACTCTCAAAGTGAAAAAGTTGTTTCTTATATTTAAATAGAATTTCTTGTATTTCAGTTTGTGCCCATTGCCTCTAGTCCTGTTACTGGATACCACTGAGGAGAGCCTGGTTCCATCTTCCTTACTCCTTCCATCAGGTGTTTATACATATTGATGAGATCCTACCTGAGCCTTCTCTTCTCCAGACTGAACAGTCCCAGCTCTCTCAGCCTCTCCTCGTATGTCAGATGCTCCAAGCCCTTCATTGTCTTTGTGGCCCTTGGCTGGACTTGCTCCAGTGTGTCCATCTCTCTCTTGCACTGGGGAGCCCAGAACTGGACACAGCACTGCAGAGGGGTCTCACCAGGGCTAAGCAGAAGGGAAGGATCACCTCCCCCAGAATGCCTAGCTTCATTATATTGAATTATATTGACTGGTCTTGAAAAGTGGTGACCTGGCAGATGAGAGAGTAAGTAAAGGCCAGAGCTCTACAACAGCATGTGAACCGCCATACTGGGTCAGACCAGCGATGCACTCAGTCTCCTGCAGTGCTTGCTGAGGAGAAGGGCATAAGAAACAGGGCTCCAATCCCTGGAATAGCCTTCATTTTCCAGCAAACAGAAATTCAGGGAATTCTTGAGCCAGTGGCTTTATCTAGATCATTGATGAACTTGTCTGATCTGATTTGAATCCTTTGATACTTTTGGCTTCTATCAGCCTGTATTTCATCATTTAACAGCGTACCAGGGAAAAACATTTTCTGTTGATTATTTCATCCTCATTGTCTGATCATTTTGTTGACTTTCCAGTAGTTCTTGTGCTATGAAACATAGTAAATAATCATTCTCTATTCAATCCCTCCATGCCASTCCTCATTTGACAGACTTCTCTAGTAGCTCCCCTTCAGCGCCTCTGCATGTTTCTAACATTTATAGTGTCTTCTCATCTAGAAGCCCTCCTGTAACCCTAATAATCCTCATCACTCTTCTTATTTTAGTTCTGCTATAATCTATATAAAACAAGGTAGCTAAGTGTATTGGGTTTGCATGGCAAGGTTTTGGTAGCAGGGGGGCTACAGGGGTGGCTTCTGTGAGAAGCTGCTAGAAGCTTCCCCTGTGTCCAATAGAGCCAATGCCAGCCGGCTCCAAGACAGACCCACCGCTGGCCAAGGCCGAGCCCATCAGTGACAGTGGTAGCACCACTGGGATAACATATTTAAGAAGGGGGAAAACAAACAGAGGAACTGCAGCTGAAGAGAGGAGTGAGAATATGTGAGAGAAACAACTCTGCAGACACCAAGGTCAGTGAAGAAGGACGGGGGAGGAGGTGCTCCAGGCGCCGGAGCAGAGACTCCCCTGCAGCCCATGGTGAAGACCATGGTGAGGCAGGCTGTCCCCCTGCAGCCCACGGAGGTTAACGGTGGAGCAGATCTCCACCTGCAGCCCATGCAGGACCCCCACACCGGAGCAGGTGGATGCCCAAAGGAGGCTGTGACCCTGTGGGAAGCCTGCGCTGGAGCAGGCTCCTGGCAGGACCTGTGGACCCGTGGAGAGAGGAGCCCATGCTGGAGCAGGTTTGCTGGCAGGACTTGTGACTCCGTGGGGGACCCACGCTGGAGCAGTCTGTTCCTGAAGGACTGCACCCCGTGGAAGGGACCCACGCTGGAGCAGTTCTTGAAGAACTGYAGCYCRKGGGAAGGACTSAYGYTGGAGAAGTTCATGGAGGACTGTCTCCYGTGGGAGGGACCCCACGCTGGAGGAGGGGAAGAGTGTGAGGAGTCCTCCCCCTGAGGAGGAAGGAGCGGCAGAGACGACGTGTGATGAACTGACCGCAACCCCCATTCCCCGTCCCCCTGCGCCGCTGGCGGGGAGGAGGTAGAGAAAATCGGGAGTGAAGTTGGGCCCGGGAAGAAGGGAGGGGTGGGGGGAAGGTGTTTTAAGATTTGGTTTTATTTCTCATCATCCTACTCTGATTTGATTGGTAATAAATTAAACTAATTTCCCCAATTGGAGTCTGTTTTGCCCGTGACAGTAATTGGTGAGTGATCTCTCCCTGTCCTTATCTCAACCCACGAGCCTTTTGTTACATTTTCTCTCCCCTGTCCAGCTGAGGAGGGGGAATGATAGAGCGGCTTTGGTGGGCACCTGGAGTCCAGCCAGGGTCAACCCACCACTCTAAGACAACAAGCAGTCTTCAAGGCATGTGCATTGGAGCAACGCAGAGTGACATAATGGGAACTCCTGTTTTGTACTCAGTTACCTTCAAAGTAACTAAAAATATCCCATCTACTTTTTTGATCACTGCTCAGTGCTGGGCTGATGTTTTCAGAAAGTTATCCATGGTGACTCAAAGAACTATTTCCTAAGGACTAATAGCTATGAGTTATTTTTTCCCCCTACTTTGCCATCATTGACATTAAATTTTCATGCACTGTTTGATCACCCAGTCATGCAGGACTGCAATATCCTTCTGCAGCTTTGTGCTTGGCGTTAATACTGACTGCCCTTAATAATTTTGTACCAACTGAAAACTTTTGTCAATTTACTAGTCATTCTTTGCTAGCTCACTGAGGAATATATTGAATGGTAAAGTCCACTGTGCAAATACTTGTGGGAGCCCAGCAACAGCTTTCTTTCAGTGAAGGCTCTCCATTATTTCTGTCATTTCCTACTTTCTAGCTTAAAATAGGGAGAACCTTCCCTTTGTATTTCTTAGGAATCTGCAGTGATCATTTTGCAAAAGCTTCTGACAAAATCTTCCATCTGCATTACCCTTAGCCACAAAGCTTGTAAAATCCTATAGACATTTCCATCAGATTCATGAGGTGTGACTTCCTCAGGAAAAAAATGCATGTGGAATCCTACCCAGCGCAGCTGCTAATACAGTTCCTCCTGATTTTGCCAGGTAAAAATATTAGATTTATTGCTCTATAGGTTTCAGCATCACCCTGGAGACTTTTTTAGAGTCTGAAGTTACACTGGCCATCGACTGTTTCTCTGACACCAGATGCATTGCAACTAGCAAATTAGCAATTTCATGCTGAGTTAGCCTGGACCCATTTGATGGTTGCCATCCTGCCTTCTTCTTACCTGTCAATGTATTGATTTGTTTCAAAACCTCTTCAGTTTGAGATTGTTCTTCATCTGTCACATGGGGCTCCTTCACCTTGTTCTTAATGAGCTGTATTCATGAAATTTTTTTCCTATGGCCTTATCTTTGCTGAGTAATACTTCTGCCTCTTGACTGTCTCACTTGAAGCTGCACTGAATTTCTGGCAGACATCATGGTTTGGATGTGTTTGAAAGTGTTTTTTATTAGCAACTTGCCTCTCGAACTGGTATTTGATACATCTCACTGGAGGTTTACTTTTCGTTCGCCAGAATTTCCTGGTTTTCTCATTTGGACATGATTTCTGTCAAATTCTAGTAGTTCCCTTCACTGTCCTTTTTAATTGGGCTGGGTTTTTGTGGTTGTTTTTTTTTTTTTTCTTTCTTTCTAAGAGGCTTTTCAGCAAAATAGTAGGCACATCTCAGTTTAATATGGTATCTCAAAAAGTCTCTTAGTGGCTTATGAGCATTTTCAATCTTTTAGCTTTAGCTTTTTTTTTTTTTTTAAATTGGTGCTCGCATTTGAAGAAAGCTCCCTTTTGAAGTTCAGCTTGATTGAAATGGACTTCCAGGTCATTTTTCCTTCCTGGCTCGATTTTGAATTTCAGTACATGCAACTGCTACATCCTCTTCATCACTAACCTCTCCACTTTCCACACAGACTGTAAATTACTTGTCTCTCTCTATGTCCTTTGCAAGATATGTTCTTAGCATTTCTCTCCTTTAACCCATAAGTATCTAGCCACCTTTTCCTTTAGGCAGTGCAGCTCCTATGTACCTAATTGAACTTGAAGCAATTGCTTTGAACTTCGTGGCATCTATTTCAGATGTGAAAAGGAGCTTTCAGATGAAAGCCTGTCAATTTTTTTCTCCCAACTTTATTAGATAGACTAATAAAACACAGGGCCTCTATCCACAAACCTTGACTTACGCTACCATCAAATGAATGGGCACTGCAGGCGGTCCCCACAGGGGCTGGCAGGGCAGGGTCTCACCACCCGGGGTCCATCCCACCTACCCAGAGGGAGCAGGGCACGCTGGTGTGGGAGGATGGCTGGGGCAGCCCCAGCCCAGGCATCTCCATGGGGAATGAGGTGCCTGATGTAGAGGGTGTCTGCTCTAACCTGCCTGATCAGGAAGAACAAGTAGATGAGGCCTTCTACAGACAGCTAAAAGTAGCCTCATGTTCCCTGGCCCTGGTCCTCATGGCAGACTTTAACCACACCAATATCTGCTGGAGGGAGAACACAGCAGGGCATAAGCAGCCTTGAAGCACATTGATGACAACTTCCCAACCCAAGTGATAGAGGAGCCAGCAAGGAGAGGTGCTCTGTTGGACCTCACACTTACAAACGAGGAAAGGTTCATTGGGGATGTGAAAGTCAAAGGCTGCCTTGGCTGCAGTGACTGAGAGATGGTAGAGTTCAGGATCCTGAGAGGAGGGAGCAGGGCAAAAAGCAAGATCACAGCCCTGGACTTTAGGACAGCAGACTTTGGCCTCTTCAGGGATCTGCTTGAAAGAGTCCCATGGGATAGGACCCTAAAGGGAAGAGGGGTCCAAGAAAGTTGATTGATATTCAATGATTACCTCCTCTATGCTCAAGAACAGTCCATCCCAAAGAACAGGAAGTCAAGCAAAAATGCCAGGAGGCCTGTGTAGATTAACAAGAAGTTCCTGGCAAAACTCAGACATAAAAATGAAGTATACTGAAAGTGGAGTCCAGGTAAGGTAACCTGTAAGAAATATAGAGACACTGTCTGAGCATACAGACATGGTTAGGAAAGCCAAAGCCACCCTGAGTTTAATCTGGCAAGGGATGTCAAGAGCAACAAGAAAGGCTTCCATAAATACATAAGGGGCAAAAGAAGACCAGGGAAAATGTGGGCCTGCTGCTGAATGGGACAGAGGTCCTGGTGACACAGGACATGGACAAGGCTGAGGTATTGAATATCTTCACCTTGGTCTTTGCTAGCAAGACCCACCTTCAGGAATCCCCAGAGACCAGGGGGAAAGGTTGGAGCAAGGAAGATACTCTTCTTGGTGGAAGAGGATCAGGTCAGAGAATACTTAAGCAAACTGGACATACATAAGGCCCTGGGCTCTGGTGGGATGCATCTGTGAGTGCTGAGGGAGCTGGCTGATGTCATTGTGAGGCCACTCTCAATTACTGTTGAATGATCATGGTGACTGGGATAGGTGCCTGAAGGCTGAAGGAAAGTAAATGTCACTCCTATCTTCAAGAAAGGCAAGAAGGAGGACCCAGGGAACTACAGGCTGTGTCTGACACCAGTTCCCCTCACTGGGCCTGATCTTGACCCCCACCTTGGGGTTGATATCTTGGCTTGGCCTTGGCCTGGCCCCAGCACAGAATCACAGAGTGATTGAGGTTGGCAGGGACCTCTGGAGGTCATATGATCCAATTCCCCTGCTCAAGCAGGGCCACCTAGAGCCAGTTGCCCAGGACCATGTCCAGATGGCTTTTGAATACCTCCAAGGATCAAGGACTCCACAACCTCCCTGGGCAACCTGTGCCAGTGCTCAGTCACCCTCACAGTAAACAAGTGTTTCCTGATRTTCAGAGGGAACCTCCTGTGTTTCAGTGTGTGCCCATTGAATCATAGAATCATAGAATCATTAAGGTTGGAAAAGACCTCTAAGATGATCAAGTCCAACTGTCAACCCAGCACCACCATGTCCACTAAACCATGTCCCTAAGCACCTCATCCACACGTCTTTTAAATACTTCCAGGGATGGTGACTCAACCACTTCCCTGGGCAGCCTGTTCCAATGTTTAACCACTCTTTCAGTAAAGAAATTTTTCCTAATATCCAATCTAAACCTCCCCTGGTGCAACTTGAGGCCATTTCCTCTCGTCCTATCGCTAGTTACTTGGGAGAAGAGACCAACACCCACCTCGCTGCAACCTCCTTTCAGGTGGTTGTAGAGCGCAATAAGGTCTCCCCTCAGCCGCCTCTTCTCCAGACTAAACAGTCCCAGTTCCCTCAGCCGCTCCTCATAAGACTTGCTCTCCAGACCCTTCACCAGCTTCGTTGCCCTCCTCTGGACACRCTCCAGCACCTCAATGTCCTTCTTGTAGTGAGGGGCCCAAAACTGAACACAGTATTCGAGGTGCGGCCTCACCAGTGCCGAGTACAGGGGGACAATCACCTCCCTACTCCTCTGCCTCTGGTCCTGTCACTGGGCACCACTGAGAAGAGTCTGGCTGCGTCTTCCTTGCACTTTTCAGGTATTTATATACATTGATAAGACCCTCTGAGCCTTCTCTTCCCCAGGCTAAGCAGTCCCAGCTCTCTCAGCCTTTTCTCATATGTGAGATGCTCCAGATCCTTAATGACCTTCGTGGCCCTTCGCTGGACTCTCTCCAGTATGTCCATGTCTTTCTTGTACTGGGAAGTCCAGGACCGGACACAGAACTTCAGGTGTGGCCTCACCAGTGCTGAGTAGCAGGGAAGGATCACCAGAAAAGCTGTCTGCAGTCCATGCACTGTTACACCAGTGGTGGTGGGGCCATGGAGGGCAGCACCTGCTGGGGACAGGAGGGAGGTGTGTGGGCATAATGCAAAGGTGTCTTATATTAATGTCTCCCTGTAGGACCCCAAATACTTTGTTTGGAATTTGTTAGAGCCACCATTCCTTGTTACCTTTGTTGTGTTTATGTTCTTTTTTTTTGTCCTGGCTTTTTCATTTTTCAAATGAGCAAATGACCCCTTTCTTGCAAAAGGGCCCAACACTAGAGTTTGTGGGGATACTGCAGAAGGTCCTGCCCTGTTCTTCACTCCTGAGACGAGAGCTCCCCTGAGGCCTCAGATGAGCAGAGGAGGCAGCAGAGGAGCAGAGCCTCCCTCCTGCTGTCCCTTGGCTGCCTGGCACTCAGCTGATCAAGGGCACGGGGGAACTCTGGCTTCATGCGAGTAAAGACCTTCACTGGTCGGTACTTCCAACGCCAGGAGAACAGCACTGGCTATAATGCAGATGGGTATCCTGATGCCACGCATGACTGCATCATACTCAGCCAGTGTAACTTAGCCATAGATGGCCTTGCTGTTTGACAGGCTCCTGAAGAATTGGGTAGAGATGGCTCTGCTGACTCTGCTGACTGTGCAGTCATAGGCCCTGCATACACCATATGGAGATCCCATTTGTAGTCCCCTCACAGATGGGTCTCTGCAGGAGGTTGCATTGATTTGGAGGGACCAGTGAGGTGGACCATAGGGAGATGGCGAGTTTGGAGCTTAGCCTGGCACATCGCAGCTCCTGGTGCTGCTGCCCTCCCTGGGAGCGAGGCGCGTTGTGCTCAGTAGAGCAGGGAGACAGTATGTGTGTAACTCAGTCTGCATCACTTCACCCAGGAACTGCAGGGCTCTCCTTACCTCCTCCAAAAACATCACAGACATCTGCAGACAGAACAGTAGTCAAGAATAATACGGTAGCTTCAGAGTATGCACTAAATGCGGTGTAAAATGAGAACATAAGGCTTTATCTGGAGAGAAAAAGAGGCATAAAAGCAAAAGGGAAACCTTTACAGAGCTACTAATAGAAAACACCTTAGTTTAATTCCTAGACTGAACACAAAGAACCAACTACATTAGATATTTTGCTCTTGCAGAATATTAGTGATTGAGGCATGAAGTCAGTCTTCAAAGGGAGGTAAGGTAAGCACTAACTGGAAAGCCAGCAGAAAGCAGCATACCAAAAGGAAGACATGGGAGAGCCTCACTAATGATATCATGATAAGGAAAGTGATCAAGGAAGTATATGACTGTGATACTGTGATAAGTTTGAGAAGGTCCCCAAAAGCAGATCAAATAGTCCACCAAGTGCTGGGGATTCATCTTGTGTAGTACCATGGACTACAGACAACCAAAACCAACAGCAGGGTCTGAATGTAGGAAGTCCTTCAGCTTCTGTGCACCCACCAGCCTGAAAAAGCTTCCTGGTTTAAAACATGCTAGACTTTTTGTGTCCTTCCCTTGCTCATGATGGTTCTCACATTGCTGCAGCTTCCAGGTTGGCTGGTATTTCCAAGCAAAACAACAGGCATCACAGGCTTCTCACAATAGACCAGAGTCCCTTATATTCCGTATCATCAGCCTCCAGTTGGAGAGTTGTACTTTAGTACTTCGCACTTCGAGATACGTTGACATTAAGGTACGGTATTATGTGGGTAAAAGCCCACGTGAATAAATTCTGCAGGGTTTATTTGCCTGCGGTCTGAACAGAGCCTGCTGGAACTGTTAAGGGGGTGAGCAGGAGACAGCAGCAATCTGAGCAGAGGTGGTAGAAGTGCCACAGGACCCCGAAAAGACAGATTGGTATAGGCTTGGTTAGAAAAGGTTTGAAAAACCACTATTTTATGCATGAGACAAAGCAAAATACTGGGCTGGCCTTCTACCTTTGTTCAATCTCCTTCCCAGGTACACAAAGCAATTTCAAATAGAGGATTTGCTTTTCATCTTTCAAATATTATTTCTGTTCATCCAAGAAGCCCTTCCCCAAATGCACCGTGTATCACTGGGGACCTGCTCCACACACCAAATGTTTTTTTCATGTAATAAATACTTGACATTTAGAAAAATCGCTTCTAAATTTACACAGTGCAGAGCTCACAGTTTGAGATTACCCTCTAAACACCCTGAAGTGCCAGGCGCATAAATAAATATCTTTGCAAATAGATTCTCATTTATTAGTTTTGCAAGTGTATTTTCACTTCTTGCAGATGGGTGATTACTACAGAAGGAAAGAAACAGCTCTGGTTTAAATTAAATAGTAAGAAAGTACAGGAGAAAGGCTGATCAAAAATGTTAAACTCTCTCCTTATTCTTTTGATTTGTTTTCTCTCTTTGTAATTTAAGTTTCATAATAATGGTACTATACATCTAAACTGTTCAGTTGTGCTTTATGTCATGGCCAACCAAGCAGAGATCAAGCTGTGAAACAGCAGCAAGAGGTAAACTGCAGTTTTTAGAGAGAGGAAAAGCTGTCTGTCTGCAGTTCATGCGTGGTCTCCATCATACAGAACATAAGTGGGTCTCAAGACATAGTGGATTTACCCCCAAAACACTACTGGGAGAGGACCAAGCATTGCTGTCCCCATTTTGAAGAGGAGTAATAGAGGACTAAGTGCTTGGCCACAGAGAAATCAAGGGACCGCTCACTACTCTCACTACATGGAGGCTAAAAAGAAAAGATCCCTACAAAGGTATCCTTCGCTCTGAACTGCAAAGTCTTGCCTCATTTCCAGGTGTGTGGAAAGGAAAGAGAGGAAAGATTCCTGATGGCCACAAATTGGTTAGCATCCCTTCTCACTATCACAAAAGACCTGTGGATGGTGCCTGTGCTGCAGAGGCTGGAGTACTGATACAGTTAATGGTGCCATGCAAGGATACAACCTTAATCAGTGAGGAAGGTGATCCTTTCATTTACTTTAGCTGTCAAAAACCTAAACCTCTTGTTCCGGTTGGCTCTCTGTTGTCAGTGGAGGCATAACAGCACCATGGTGGATGGGATAAAGGGCCTGTTTCCAATAGTCCACTGACTACAGAAGGCGGCTACATCAGACCAGACAGTTAGCCTGGGGGCAGGCTGTATATGCCAGTCTCCTCTTTAGTACAGGCTGAGCCTTAGCGGCCAAAACCACAAAGGACCAGGGATCCTTGGGCATGTGCTCAGAGCCCTTGAGCCGAGGGCCTTCAGCTCGGGGACTGCCTGTGTTTTCCCACGAAGTCTATGAGACAGTAACAGCGACGAGCATGTTTTGGTTTGGATGTGCCAAAACATTGTTTCTTGGCCAAATCAACACTTCAGTGAAACTAAAGTAGTTTTTGTCACTTTTTTCTGGCAAATGACACACGAAGCCGCATGGAATGGATTGGGTGTGGAGGTCCCTGTTAGTACAGAATCATGCTTTCTCTACTGCTTACATCTTTCTCTGAGCGTGGATATCCAGATTCAAGGAATATGCTGCCCAGTCAAACTTCATGACATCCTCTTCATTGATGTTGTATTACACTGAGAACTGGCTATTACTTACCTCCAGTTTTTGGTTCTCTCAGGAAGATCTAGCCCATGGCTCCCAAAGCCCCTCAGACTCACAGGTACTTTATGTCTTGCTAATGAATTTATTCAAGTGAAGCAGTGACAATCCCTAAGTGAAAGCAGTTTTACTTGCACTGCTAGATTGCTGAACTAAGCTAAAGCCAAAGTACAATAGGATTAACCTACTAAACTACTTTTAATGTATCTATTCAGGGCTGCACAACAGTTCAAGTACACAAATCCAATACTGATTTCAATAGTGAACATTTCATAGAGAAAAAGAGCTTTTACATTCTGATTAACTTCTTGTGACCGTGAAAATTGTTTTAGAGATCAAAGAAATTAAGTTCACTATGTTTGTTATTCACAAAGGTACAGCTTCTTTCAGAGAATCCTTATCAACTTGATCTCATTATATGCTGTCTCTAAGTGATGTTATACAGTCTGCTACTTAGCTACTACGGCCCTGGTCATGAAGTCTAATGCCACAGGTGTAATGATCAGGCCATAGACGAGCCCRTGACTTTGTGTGAATAAGGTAGATGGTAGCTCAGTCTGGGCTTGTACCTGTACTTCACCAACACTGTGGGCTCTTAGGGTGGAGCATCGAACTACAGACATTATGGCCAGGCTAGTCACTCTACACTCCCTTTATAAACTGTAGAGTCTAGGGCCTGATTTATTACATCTTAACATAGAAACTTAAAATAAGCCAGATGAATTATGCTCCACTTCTCTCCATAGAACATAAAGGGAACCTACATTGATGAGTTTTGATTTCCACACCTGCATTCAATCACATGGAGACCACCTTTGGTGCCAAAATACATCTATTTCAGTTCACTGCTAGACTATACAGAACTGAACTCCTGCGCTGGGCCACGTTCCTCCCTCCTCTTTTTCTTTTCCCCTGGTCTAAGGTCACTTTGCAGTGATCTTCCATCTCAGCTGATCTCTTGCTGTCTGGCTTTTGAAATTAATATCCTCAGCAAATCATTCAGCTCCTGCGGAGCACATACAACACAATCAGTATAATTACTTCACGTCACACCTCAGTTGTCACTTCACTTTAATGGACTGCAAGTAAGATGAACTTGAAAAGTGCTCTAAGTTAATGTTCTTAGAATTTCTATTTTAGACTCTTCTGAAAGATGTTAAATATATTCAGAAAAAGATATTTCATCCTAGAAATTATTATCCATATTATAGCAGAGCGAATAGGGCCAACAGAGTTCAGAGCTCTATGATTAAGGCACTGTTAAAAAACATTCAATGTAGAAAGGAAAATGGTAGGCCAGGAATGATGGGACTGATCTAATACGTGTAGGTGTTTATGATGTAGAAATTTATACATGAAGTAGTCGCCCTGACTATGAAGTAGCATCCTGTGCTTATGGACCATGGAGCTTAGTATACAAGTCACCCTACCTTGAATTGGAGACTTTGGTTGGAGAGATGAGTCTCAGGCTATTTCCTTCTGCCGCCTCGCTCAGCTTTACAGCAAGGTGAGATGCCCAAGGACACTGGTAGACCTGCGTCACAGCTGCTAGATCTGCCTCCCACTCCAGCCCATCCAGTATTTTAACAAGTCTGGCTTTTTAAAAGGAAGTTATTTTACACCAGCATTTGAAGAAGAAATGTGTATTCAATGTCAGTGTACTGTAATCTCCCATTTTAGGTCACTGCCTCTGCCACTTAATAACCACACACCCCTCATCCTTCCTTCATAACATTTCTCCATGATGTATCATGCATGAGCATATCCAGAGTATCTTATATTTTGTCTCTTAYGCTTCTATTCCAATGCCTCAGAGAACATCATTGTCTTTTCTGGAACCAGCTTTGAAACCTTTCCTGAGACTGTAACAACTCTGTATTTTGGAAAAGTAGAACAAGCTCATTTAAAATCCAGCTAGGATAAGAGTCCTTTTGGTCCTCTTTTATACCATAATCCAGCTTTAGGACGTTTACCAAGGCAGCATGCGACCAAGCTCACCTTCTTCCTCTCCTGCAGGTGATTCAGACCCATCATTCCCACCTTTCCGGCAGGAGTCCTAGGCACCCAGCTGCTGACGCGTCTGGGTGGGGGTCGGCAGCAGCCCGCAGGCAGGAGCTGTGCCCGTGCTCTGTTAGTGGGCAGAGAAAGCACGGGGCTGCAGCCCACTCCCGGGGTCCTGCCTGGGCTCACAGCAGCTTTTGCACAATGCATATTGTTCAAGGCGAAGGATCACTTTCAGAGGGCCAGTTCAAATTGAGGGACCGTTACTGAGTGTTTTTACTCTGTTAAAACTCCACACATAATACAAGAGTGATTTTCTTCCTTATAAAGGAGATTAAAAGCTAAACAAAAAGAACTAAGCCCCTGCAGGGTTGGAGTTACACAAGCAGCACTGCGCTTAGAATTCGGTGAGATTATTTTTGCCCTAAAAGTCTCTCAAAATACCTAATAAAGTAGTTTAGAAGATGAAAGTTATTCCATTTCTAATACTTATATTTTTTTCCTGGCACATCCAGCATTTCTTCCTCCAACAACAGTGGCGGGACGTGAGCTTCTGGACTAATTCAGCTTTGCTTCCCTGTGCTACAGAAAACAGACAGCAGCTTGAATTCAGTCCTCACTGGGCTCTCTCTTTTTTCACTTACATGATAAGGGTTTCATCTGCATTTATACACTTAAGAGCTAATGTTTTCATTATGGTATTGCCATTAACCAGATGATTCCATCTATTAGTCTGCACAGGCCATGAGACCTTAATGCTCCTATTCACTATTAATTGGCTCTGGCCGCAGAGTGAGGACGACACAGGCACTTGATACAGGGTGGAAGAGGCAAGCTAATATTACCTCAAAACCCAGGCACGTTCAGATACCAGAACATGGGCATACTGGGATCCTTCAGGAGGAGGCGATCCCCCCTCCCTTCTTGAAATGCTGATGGTCTTCCTCAGCCCATATGTGCATTTTCCCAGCTTCTGGCTGTGATGTGGCCATGACCCCAGCTCCCCTAGCCCACTGCCATGGCTTTCAGCTTGTGGACTAGTTTTTGGCCATTCTCTCCTCCTGGACTAACCCAGTCCCCTTATGTTGCAACATCTTCACATGACACTTTTGCCTAACAGTATTTTAAGGCAGGAGGAATACCTAACCTGGTCTTGGACAATCTTATTGCTCCTGGGAAAATTCCTTCTTAAGCCCTTCTAGCACCAGGGACCGTGTGTTTCCCATAGCAGGAGTGCCATCTTCATGGGAGATGCTCTGCCCCTAGGAGGATGGTTTGTGCTTGGTGTGATCCAGAGGCACTACAACTGTTCGACAAGCATAACCTCAGGGCATAACTGCTTCCCTCCCGCTCTCCTCTTGCCCAGCCAGCTTTTTCCAGACTGCTCCCCTTCTAAGCAGGGGATGAGGAAGAGGCAATGCTTTGTCTGCGGCAGCACTCACTTACTCTGTACCTGGACCAAGCAGTCCTAAACACCAGGCAGTGCTGCTCTTTCAATGTTTAGCTGTTCATCAGCTAAATATTTGAGATGGCTAAGCTCATTCTAAGACGCTTTCTTTCCACAGTAGAAATCACACTTCTGCTTTAGAAATCGCTCAGATTATGAGGACACATTTGCACCTTCACCACTCACATATACAATTCCAGATGTTAGCACAGCAAACAAAAGAAACCCTTTGGTTTTGATCACATATGAAAGACTACGGGAAGGCTATGGGAAGGAGAGAGGCCACAAAGACCCAGATCTTCATCTCTGGGCAGAAGCCACTTCGTGGTCTGTGAGGCCAAATAACAACTTTCAGTTCTAATCCTCTGTTCTGGCTGCAATAAAATTTGGCAATTGAAGTTCAGTCCCTAGAGGGCCCTAAAGGATAATAGTCCACATCACAAAACAGCTGCATGTACATATTTGACCTGATTTGACGAGACAGTCAGCTTCTATTCGGAGAAGTCACAGTAAGCAGTGCAGAAACTATATGGCCTTCTTCTGTCCAAAAGCAAAAAGTAAATGCTTTGAGGGAAAATGCTTTCTCTGAACTTCATCTGTTTGAAATCTGTTCACTACAAGTATCTGTGTATGTGTCCTACAACCAAAGCCTTATTAAGGAAAAAACCCACATAAACAAGCCACGGAAACATGTCTAAAGGGCTACTAGATGCCCATGTACTAGGCATGTACTCATGGTCAGTATTTTGTACGAAAAACTTTTGCATCAGTGGTTTTAACATTTTCAGTTAATCACTGTTTTCAAAGTGTTCAGTTACTTTTAGAGATAGTTTTCAAGTTTAATAGCTACTTTTAGTGAAAACATGTAACATTTTTTGTTTCTTGTTCAGTTCCTTTCCTTGTTTGATTTTTCTCCAATAAATAATTAAAAAAATATTTCAGGTAATTAGATGTAACAAAAGAAGATGGTTAACTGTGTTGCCATACAGGAATGGAAAAGATTGAAATGACATGAAGGTATTATTTAAGGAATACATATTTATACATGCACCAATGCCCCAAACCCCCATACCTTTTTTAAGCACAGCTTGCTTTTTCCCTGGTACAATTTTAAGGAACTGCCCATGTTTCTACTGACAGTTGCTAACACTGCTGTAGAGGAATCAGACTAACGCATTTTCTACACTGCTGTGCCTCAGAAGACATATTTTTGATTGTTAAGTCCCAGGAATTCAAAAAGGGAAAAAGAAAACCACCACAATTATGCCTAATAAGTCTTTATTTCCAAACAGAAACTGCAAAAATATTCTATTACAGAACAGGTAACAAGTACAGAATTCTAAGTATGCATTATAACAGTGAAATCATTGCCTCCTTGACAAAAAATCATTAGGCACTTAAAACATGAAAACAAAGTACAAATTAAATAAGCCATAACAGATGACCCAACAATACAACTTCATCTTGGTTTTCTGTAATAAAAGCACACACACGGTTGAGGGGCTTTTCACGCCTCCTCCTAAATCCTGCGCAGAGACACTTCTATGTTACGCTGCACACATTCTACCTGGACAATAGCAAGTTCACATCTCAAAACATAAATAAGTTCAGTGTTGAGAGAATTTGAAAGAACCTTTTTGGAAACAGCAGTAGCAGAGCCTACACTAGCAGCTTCACACAGAGCTTGGCGCATGTAGAGGAGCACAATTATACCAGCTCCAAGGGGGGATAAGCTCTGCTTGGACAATTGCATTGAAAAGAATGGAACTGAAATGAATGCAAACAATACACATCTTAAAAGACAATGAAACCTCTGGGCAAAAGCTATCATGGAAACTTTGTGACATTACATTTGGACACATGGAACAGTCTCTGAAAAGAAAAATCATGTATTTGCTATCCTTTAGGAGCAGCCCCATGTAGAACCTCTCCATTCACCTATCCTCTCACTTGTAGATCTTGAACTAAATCAGAAGCAGAGGTAGCCTCTCAGAAGCAAGTGTCCAAATGACTAATGAAAATAACCTTCTAGAAATCAGTCAGATACCCTTAAAAATGATTTTGGGTTGTACCACTGGTTTTTTAGGTGACATTATGTAACTTTGCTCACAGTTTACTCTGGTAGCATAAAATATAATTAACATTTTAAATAATTTTAATTAGATACTCAAAGAAAAGAATATTAAGAATATTAACATAAAGAATACATATGAAGTTACTATATAAAATGTGCATATAAAACATGCAGAAATTTCAGCTATTATACTTCAATTTCACAAGAATTTAAGAATGAGTTTGTACCATAAGCACTAACAGTAAATACACCAAGAACGAGGTGTTTTTAGGGAAACACCTGACAGCTGAGCCAAGAGCTGGGAAGCCTAGCAGGTTGTTGAACTACAGACCTGCTGTGAAGAATCTCCTCTTGTCAGGGACTAAAGTGAATAGTGAGGAATTTAAAACAAGCAATCTTGTCGTAGACCAGACTATCCTGTCGCGACCATTAGCATGATTCATTCCGATGGCCTCTTGTCATGATACCATGAATTCATGGTGGGATCATTAAATACTTCCATCACGCAATTGTCTGAGTTTTCTCCCTCACTGGAGAAAAGCGGCATGAAAAAAAGACAAGACACAACAGTACTAGGTGCAGCAACAAACACCAATGTGACATATTGTATTGCTGAAGCTACATCAGGATTTAGCAAAAGACAAATTTGACTGTTTATTTGATGGCAATCCAAGGATGCCACTCCTCATATTTAACCTCAGGGGCTAAAAAAAAATTCCAGCAGTTCCGGTACTTGCAATAAAGAAGCACAGCCGGACTGTTTTCATCCTTAAACCAGTATTTGCCATCACCTGCCACCAACGGACAGTTATTGCTCACACACAGAGGGGTGTGAGCTCAGTAACTTACCACACATCACAGTAGTAAGTTTAGTTACTGTGTGGAGCTCCTTGGTGTATGGCAAACCCAAGCTGAGGTACTCCCATTGGGTTAAGCTCTTGTCGTATTGCTTGAATTTGATTGACACCGAGAGCATACTGACAGGCTGCTACCCCAGCTGGACCAGTGCATGGTAACCCAGTAACCTGGGGTCATTCCCCGTGTGAGCTGGTGTTCCCGGAATAGGAAGGTATTCTGAAATGCGACTTTATGAAAGGAGACCGCTAAATAACAGCAATAGTTCCTCTGTTTAGTGGCATGCTACAGATCGTTTCATGCTCTACTTGACCGTTATGATAATTTAGAGCCAATTAAGAAATACTTCATGAAAACTTGGAACAAAGCTTAATAAATACAAATCTGCCCACTCGTTGTGCTCTGTAGGTGAAAGCCCGAAATGATTTCTCCAGAGTACACTGAGAGATCAGCAGCCTTTGAAACTTGGCTGTCCAGAAATTCAGAGAAGGCTGATGTTCCTGCCTAAAATGACAGAATTCAAAATCAAGAGAGCCAGGATTTATATGGAAAATACACATCTCTCTGTCACCGTTCTTGGCTAGCAGACCAAGATGAAAGCGATCAGCTGCTGAAGTACCACAAGATGAAGGATTACCTGGCTGTGAATATTTCAAACTAAGATATATTTAACTAACAAGCTCATGTGTAAGAAGCCTACTGCTTCAGAGTGTGCAACAAGTGGCTATCAGCTGTTTGAAATAAAGCTGTTTCAGAATAAGCACTCCACAGAATATTCCTTGGGCTTGATCTCACACAGACTCCTGTACACAAGTGGACATGTGCTTTGTGGACCTGAGAGTCCCTGGAGGAGCTACTGCATGGATGTTCGGGATCTCACTCCACAGATTCATCACATGAGAACGAGTGACAGGACAGAGAAAGATCTCCAGGTCAAACGTTTTTTAAACCTAGATTGCTGTGTCAGGCTGTAGCTCCACCATGGAGTCTGTGCAGAGTCAAGGTCTAAGTGATCAATTAACCCAGACCAATTAACCGATCCAGATACGCATACTGGATAAAATCAAATAATACATAACAACAGGATTTTTTTTTCTAGTAGTTTGGGAAGCCCACAGAAGGTGCTAGGTCACCTAGATCATTTAGTTTCTTTTCCTGAATCACACAGGACAGAGAATTTCATCTTGACTCAAGCATGGCAATATGGTCAGACATCTCACTACTGTACAAAGGAAAGAGAATGAAAGTGAGATTAACTGGTCTCAAAACTGCCAGACCTTGCACAGCTCTGTTCTCTGCAGATGCTGTTTGAGATGCTGGGATTAGCAAAGACTGAAAGCATAGGCATGCTGAATAACGAGCAAGTTTATGCAAGTTTACTATCAGTGAACTGCGAAATAGTATTTACAGTCAAAGGTTTTTTATGGTTATCATTTCAGAACCTGCAGATGGTGGACAGCTTGTTAAAATTACTGTAATGGGAAAGAGAGAAGGGGGAGCAACAATCAACCAGTGTAGGTATCTAGAGTCCTTAGGCGCCTTCTGTCACCGCGGGGAGAGACGGGCTCCTGCCCACCAGGATGAGCTCCTGCAGGAGCTCATCTCTCCCTTCTGACTGGGGAGGGCCCCAGAGATGTTACCTTCCCGACTTGACTGAGGTTTCAGGGGACCACTGGGCCTGTCCAACAGCCATCAGAAAACAAACGGCCCCCACTGTATCCCTACGGTCCCACCTGCACGGTCTCACCCCTTCCTTTGCTTTGACTCTGAAATTCCCCTGGCTCTGTTGGCATGAACCAATTTTATCTTCTTGTTGCCATGTCAGGTTTTTGCTGGCTCAGTGTGCCAAAACAGCTCAGCGTAGGATCAGACAGGAGCCAGAGACAGCACGAAGGAAGAGGTGGAGTGCAAGAATGAGGACTGGACTGCGTAGCCAGCCATTACAGCTTAAGTCACCGTGGAGCTACAGCCCAAATTTAGCACCTCCATGTAGACAATGTGAATATCCCACCATGCTGCCTTCCTTGAGATGTAAACCAAGCAATTTTAAGTATGTTTTACTATGCTGCAAGCATAGCAGTGTTTGATTCATAGCCATACAAACTCCCTAACAGACACTAAACAGGACTATATAACGCCCCACAGGGGGAAGAGAAATTACCAACACGAGGCAGCACTGGATCCTAAGGGAAGATACAACATTACAGATTCAGAGGAGAAAAAGGAATAAAAGCAGCCAAGCAGGCTTTAATCTAATGATGCTGTGAAGCAGTCATGTGCAAGGACACTGTTAGTCTCTGCAAAGGTACAGTGGAACTATTAGCACGTTGTCAGTGTTTCTATCTTTAGAAAACTATTTAATCTCAATATTCGCTCCACAGCATGTGACAGCATTGGAGGCCCACAAACCCTAAAAATGATTATTCCTCATGTGAAGTAGAGGGAACTGAGAGGCCCTTCCTAACCTTTGGTCAAGAATCCTTAATCAAAACTGCACTTGGCTTGATCTTGCAAAAGTGTCATAAACATTCCCAGCCAGGTACAAAATCCGCTTATTCATCATTAACCTGGCACAGTTGTAAAATAAATGAGAAATCACAGATGTAAAATAAATGAGAAATAATTTATTCAGCTACCCGAGAAAACATCCTTTCCCACAGTGAGTGTACTTCAGCAAGTCTTGATCAATCTAACTGTATCTTGTCACACAGAAACGCCGCTATTAACTTGCCCAGCCTGTGCACAAATTAACACGACCTAGCCACCAAGCACACAGCAGCAGTAGCTATAATAAAGCCAAGTACAAGATCTGCACTCCTGTGGAGTGAAGTGGATGCAACTAACATCTCCTAATAACTTCATGTCTGGAGCAAGGCCTGAGAAAGCTACATTAAAAATAGGTTCTTAATCTAAAGTCTAATAGAGCGTATTTTTATTCTACGAGGAATTAAGAGTATTTGTAGGAAAGGGTAGGAAACGTTAACAATTCCTCCATGCATTTCTTGTCAGTCCTGTGCTCCACGCCAATCACTGAGAGCTTTGAGAGCATAGAGGATCAGGTCTTCAGGTCAACGGCAAGTTTAAGCTTTGCTGAAGCAGTGCTAAAAAGTCAAAGTGTCTGTCCATGTTACAGAGCTTTCCGTTTGCTCTTATTTGTGAATKCTACATCACACTCCTTCATAAGACCTCTTTTTGTCAAGGAAACTAGAATAGGTTTCTTCTTTTCGACTGAACCTCTCTTAAAATGTATTCCAATAACCTTTCCAGTTACTAATACATGTGTGTTATAAATAACATAGCTGCACAGAAATAGTCCAGACACACAGTAACTTCAGCTCTTTATGGTGTGTCATGGTACACTGTATACATTTATTCACTGAGATAATGCAATACGGTGCTAACAAACACTTTTGAAAAAAGTTGCTTCTCCACTGCAAATAAATCTCATTTTCTCCTCTCCACATCTTCTACTTACATACAACCAGCTTTTGCCACTTTACTCATGCTGAGTAGTTCACTGAATTTAATCCAAGCAATGAATGATCACCTCTACGTACACACAAAGCACTTGCAATTGTTCTAGATACAATGCAAGACCCTCTCAATCTCTAAAAGATGTATGAATTTTTCCAAGTCAAACCATGTAGCTGCTACACAGCCAAGATCATCTCATTGCACTACACTAGACTGGAATAAATTACAGTCCTTGCCTGAACACAGGTGCGTCTGTCTCTCTGGATGAAATATAACATGGTTCTCTTCAACCTAGGCTGTTTGCAACACCCAAAGGACAAGTACATCACTTTGCACAGCCTCCAGCTACAAACACTCAGGGACAGTCTATGTGAGTGATTTATGGTGTAGGAGGAGCTCTTCTGGGAGCAAATTTCACTCTGATCTATAACTAGGGTCTTGCAGTAGGCGATCATCCATAAACTTGTAACATGGATGCAGGGTCTTGCAGCAGCCAGCTCTCTGCACAGAAGCAGCAGATGCCTGTGGCCAGAAACTGGCACAAATTTCACTTCGGGTGAAGACAAAATGTGGACGTGTGGTGCTGGAACCATAACAGATCACAGTAAATCAAACGCTTGTGCTCGCCTCTTTCAGTCACCAGCTGGTAACGCAGATGTACCCATCAACCCAATTCTGATGTCTTTGTTTCTGTTAAAAGCCCTACTGATATTCAGAGGTCCACTCGTGTATTAGTGGTGTCATTCAATGTCCCTAAGCACTATCTATTTTTTAAAAACCTTATTTTGCAAAAAATTTCCTTTATTGCTGATATGTGCAGCCAGGATTTATGGACACTTCTGCTTGGGTACGAGTAGTATTGGATTCTGATATCTTTATCTTGGAAATGGATCAAGATGCTGAATGTGTCTCAACTAACAGACCTGGAACCATAACGGTTGATTCTAATACTTTCAGGATTATTTATGTGATTATAAAACTGCTGCAAGGCAAGCTTTCAAATATTACAACAATACAGAAATGCTCCTATAAAGTATCAGTTTAAAAGTTTTTTTGAACCTTATTTTAAAAGGTTCAATTCATTTAAGTAGGATTTTTTTGCAGATATAATCCTCAATGAGTGGAATATTGAATGCTCTTTAAATCAGCTGATTGGGGATTTAATGCTATAGCAGCAAAAGGAGTTTTAGTAAAGAAAATATCTGATAGTATCTGACTGTAAAAGAAGGAGAAGGAGGACACTATCTTTGAACTGATCATTCAATAGACTTTCAAAAAAGCCACTGAAACTCTTCTTTTAACAGAAACTGGTTATTACAAATTTTTTGTTGTTTTTTTGGTTTGTTTGTTTGGGTTTTTTTTCCTGCAGTAAAACATATAAGCAAAAACATAAAAGCAGCCATAGCTATGGGAACAACTGCTTGTCATAGCTCCTGTAAATGTTAATGTGATTCTTTCCATTAGGCTGATATTTCACTTTCTCTTGTCACAGGATGTTGCTCCACAGGTATTCCCGGACCATATGGAAACTTAAAGCACAAGAACTGCATGGGTTTTAAATTAAGTGACTGTAGGTTCTTTTCTCGTATGTCCTGGTATAGGAGAAGACTTTGGGGTTGATTGTAAGAGGAACATTCTTCTAATAATGCTTAGTGCAGTTTCCTTATCTGTAGTCACATATTGATAGGAGCTATGCTAGATGAAAAAGAAATAGAAGAAATGATAGGTTTGGTACCAGTCATTTTTCTAATGAATGGTCCATCTCGTACGTCAGCCGAGATACAGATCTGGGATTGCAGGAATGTGTGCAAAGTCGTACCCTACCAGGACTCTGGGGATTGCAGCATGGAACCTAGTTTATTGTCCTCATTTGGAGCTGAACTGGACCTTAGACAGGAACACAAGCAAGAAGAGGGGTTTAAAAACAATTATACAGCTCTGGTCCTTCTTGTTCACAAAATTAACATCATTCACATGAGTGATCCCATTAAATCCACAGCATTATCTATTGCCCACAAAATGAAAGCCCATAAACCACTTGACTATCTCTAACCTGAGGGATTTTTTCATCCATGCACCCTGGGACAAACTAAGAATGACATGGCTCTGAATTAATTACTCCTCTGTAGCTCTTCTCATCACCTTTCTCATGTAGACAAATGCTAGTGTTTACAGGATCAAGTTCTTAATTGAAAATGTTCACTGCCAACTCATGCAGCTACCATACAGACTATTGCCTGTATTACGTGATATTAACAAAACCAGAGATCTTATGTCAAAATGTTTTAATGATACTTTAAGAAGCAGAACATGATGAATGTCACCTATTGCCACCATCCTGAGATTGTGCTTTGCTACAATTAAACCACTAGTCAGGAGTTTCAGAATTTCCCAAATAAATGCTATTCTGTATTTTAAAAAATGATTACTCAAAATTCAGAAATGTAGCAGTCACTGTGTGAAAAATCACTTCCTTTTCTCCCCAAGTGTAAAATATTTCTCTATTGTAATAATGCAGTTTAATGCTCACAAAATCACATCAGACCAAATCCAACACCAAACTGCTGAGATATACACAAACTGTCTCCTTAGGATCATCACCCTGGAATTAAAACAATAAAATATGTTATTGGTATTTCTTGTATAGTAGGAAAACTGCTTGTTATATTCAAAATAAGCCAATAGCTTAGTCCTCTGTGTATGCATTTCACTTTCTGCATCTGCTTTTTCAGCCTGATTTCATACTGTGAGTCTATGACATTTATTATACAGTATCATATGCTCACAAAATTCTCCTGGGTAAGCTGGACTGCTAATGCCTGATCCAGCTTGAGTATCTGCTCTTTCTAAAGGAGGACTCCTTCATTTGAATACCCCCAGAACTGCTCACACTTACCCCACCTGCACCACCCTCTTCAGGCTTCCTAAGCTAACCAAGGCTGGGTCTAACCAGTATCTTCATGGGACACATCCACTGCTAATCTGAATATGGATATGTTCTAAATTATATTATCTTAATCATATTTTGAAATAGCTAGAGATTGAAATTATTCTGTTTCTTCAACAGGCTAGTTCTGCTGTGGAAAAACAAAACAAAACAAAACAAAACAAACACCTTCTAGATCTGTAAATACTTTTTCACTTGATTTGAAATCTAACATAAATTCTAATTTTATTTAATCTATATTTTTCTGTTTTGGCAGGTTTTAACTAAACCAGAAGCAACTTATCTCCACTTGTTTCATTACTGACATTATTCTTAACACTTAAACTTAGTTAGTGGCTGAACACATGAGCAAAGTGTGTGCTTAAAAGCTATACTGCATGGGTACTAAAGCACAAGACCTTTCTTTCAACATTGTATACCTCTAATAATTTCACACTGGATAATATTTGCCCAAGTCAAGGATAGGCTGAAATTTGGCTGCCTGACAGGAATCCAGAGGTGTCCTTATTTTCAAAATGTGGTATCATTTTTCTCAAGGTAATTAAAAGTGAATTGTGGGGCAGTTTGTATTTCTCTAGCTACATTGAGACAGAACAAGCTTAAAAGAATTTCAGCAGAATTTAAGCTCATGTTGGTATCCTACTGTTATAAATAGGTTATTTATAACAATTATATTTATAAATAGGTTATTTATAACAGTATTTATCACTTATTTGGATTGCAGCAACTTTCAAGATTAAAAAAAAGATCACACGCTGACCGAGTTTGGAACAAAATGATTCTCTTTGATGTCAATTCCTGAGCAAGTAAGCAGGCAGCCACCTGCTTTACAGGATGCTGCCCTGCTAGCTCTACCTTGAGTAGAGGGCTGCACTGCTGCTCTCTCTGTCAGAAATAGATGGCTTTTAATCACCTGGCTGGAATTAAAAAGCCCAGTCCCATTTTTTACTTTCCAGGTAAGATACACTCACACTCAGTCGAAGGTTCAGCAGTTCTTACTCCCTAACCACCAGCACACCTCTGCTCAAGTTCTCCTCCTTCAGTCCTTTTGCTTGGACGATTGAGCACTATTCTCTTTCCCAGGCTCAGGGAGTCTCAGTCTCATTCTTACTTTCTATGCTTTTTTCTGTTGACTGACTCCTCTGAGCAGCTGCTTAATGTTACTGTGCTGTATGTCAAAGGAACACATACTCATCTTCCCTGCTGTCTCTTTCTAGCAAGCAGAAAACCTGATGGATTCTTGGTCAGACAAAATTTGCATTTTAACCAGGCTTCTGGGCAATCAAATTTTTGCCAGTCTGATTAATTTATCATCTGACAATTTTTCTAATCAGATTTTCTGTCTGTTTTTAAATATGAATCAGGCCATTTCCCCTCCTTGAACTTATGTTTACTTGAAGCTAATGACATGCCCTTCAGGCTTAATCAGGTTAAACCAATGAACAAACAAGACTTCCTTCAGCTGTGGGGCCATAGCAAAAATTATTTGGTAATTTAATACAAAATAATAAAGATCGTTATTTTCATTACATTTCAAGATTTTGCTGATGTCTCATTTTCCATTTTACCATCTGTGATAGGTACACATCTACTTTAGTAAAGACATGTACGTGTCTGTTGAGCATAATCATAAAGGTGCAGGAGTGGATATTAAGGCAGATGGAGTTTCCCGCATTGTTCAGCACCAGCTCTACAGGGCTCTCATACCTGACAATTCCCTCTGTCCAATCAGCAAAGTTCACGTTTACAATGGCAAAGATGGTGTTTAGGAGCAATACTGCTAAAATGATTCCTTGGGATGCAGTTATGCTCTCCCTATACTGTTCCAGAAGTTGCTACCTGCTTGCAATATGGGTGTTTGCAGCAGAGCAGCTTCCTTCGCTTCTTATTTACAGCAGCAAACTTCTGTGACCCAGTGATGTGTGAGGGAAGTTCTGCCTGAGACTTCTGTGGGCACCCAGTGGTGTAAGGGACCTTCAGCTACCCACTAACAGGGAAGAGTGCGGAGGAGGGAGAAGAACATAAAAGGGAAATTGAAAAGAGAAAGGATATTGTTCAATTTTTAGAAGAAGTCATCTTCAGTGAAATACACTCATTATAGAATTTCAATTATGTCTAATAGTTGATAATAGTAGCAGAATGGTAGCTCATACTTAAAGCATTTAATTTCTTTGGTTTTAAAGGGCTAACTTTTCTCTTTGTAAATATAAGTGATTAACATAGTGGAGAAAAATCTTAGGGCAGCACAACTTATCCTTCTGGTTGTTCTTTTCTTTACAGCTTATTTGGCAAATTTGGCCACAGAAGTGATTTTCAGTCTGTCAAGCATGGACAGCATTTAATTAACCCATACAGATGCTTAAACATTTTTGTGGTTTCTATCTGCTTCTCTCTAGATTAAATATTCATAAAGAGCTGCCTTTCATTTTCTTAGCTGGTGTTGTTACTACAATTAAAATCACATGGTATGTCTCCAGAGATTTATATTATAGGAAGAGTAAATACAATGGAAACTGCAGGGTATAAACAGCTTAGCCACTAAGAAAAATACATTATGTATTTCTTAACCTTTCCAATATGCTGCAACTTTTTACAAGCAAAAAAGCATACCTTGGCCACATGAAACTGCATACACATACACCTCCTCTTAGGTAATCTCCTGCCATGGACTAGGAGAATGGATTCACTAGATGGCTTCTAGGTCCCTTCTCATGTTTTATATTATTCTAATAATATACGAAAGCAGTTTATTTTTCTGTTTCTTCAAATAAACTGAAACTGAATAAAATTGTGCCTTCTTGGTACTAGCAATCTGCTAGTTTAAAACTTAGCAGTCTCTGACAATGAACCAAGTGTGAACGTATCTTTGATAGCATGTTTTCTAAATACCATCAAAGGATATTTTCAAATACATTTCAGAACCTAGCTAGAAGAAAAGCCCTTAGCTTTTGAACTTAAAATTTCTGGCTTGAATGAGATGATGATATTTTAATTTATTTAACTTGAGTAATACAGTCATGAGATTACATCAGTCCAATTAAAGCATATTGTATGCAATGGTAGTTCTACCGTACATTTCACTTACTGTTGTATTAACTTGAATCCCCTGGAAAAATAGAGTTCTGTGAAAGGCAAATCTGACAACAGTATTGTGAGCTGGGGAATTTCTGAGTTAGCTTAAAAGATGAAGAAGTATTTATACAAATAGGTCTTATTTTGTCTACAGGGCAAATCAAGATTGAAAACATGCAGACAAATCTTTTCAAAGTCATCTGTAATCTGTACACGGTAAATTGGCTCAAGGTCAGAGGCCAGACTCTGTGCTGCATTTCTCTGAGGCAATACACAGAAGGTAGAGGTCCAAGGGGGATGGGACAGTTAGAAAGGACAGAGGAAAGGGAATGACACTTCATCCTATATTTGTAACTCCCAGATTCTGAGCTGCCTCAAGGCAAAATCCTCAGCAAGATCTGCTGTAGTGTATGGCAGCTTCCTCACCGCTGTCCACAAGCTGTTCCACAGCCCAGGGCTGCGGAAGCATACTGTTCTAAACTTATCTTTACCTGACAAGAGGGAACAAGGGTGCATATGTGTGCTACTCCTTCACGGGGCAATCTTAGTCCTTACTTTGGCCTCTGTATACGTCTGGAAAGGCTGTGCCAGAATTAGGTAGGTGTCTTCTCTTGTAGACCATAGTATGTGACTGCCTTTAATAAAGCAATTCACAAAGGAGGCTGGTTCATGGGAATTGATACCAAACCAAACATAGCTTGGCAGAGATGCTTATCTGAGATAAGGAGACACTACTGATTGACTGTGAATTATGGTGATAATGTGTATTTAGCTATGCTCCCCATCTAAAGTTCACAATTAGAAAACATTTCTCAACTCTGTGGTACATTATATTTATTCAGAAAACTCCAACTTTCACTTATTTACGAACACAACTTTCACTGAGTGTGAGGTAGAAATGTCTCTCTAACGAAGAACAGGCCCACGCTGTTTGCAAAACAAGTTTTCCCTTGACACGTTACTTAAATAAAGACATTTTATGTGGTAAGAATGTGACCTACCTTTTTAGTCTGATTCACATTTACCAAACTGCAACTTCAAAATGCCTTTGCCATGAAGCTGAAGGATCTGGTTGTATTCTTTGGGCATTGCATGGAAACCTGGTTTAGGCAGCTGGTTGTCGTAATAGTGGTGGCTGATTGGCATCTTCTCTGTGGATTTTGAGAAAGGCCAGAAGCCATAGAGCTTCACATTCTCACACAGCTCAAGAGCAGCACTAGTGATCATAAAACCAGATGACAACCGGTAGGCTTTCACACCCTTAGTTCTCCAGAATTGGGCAAGACTTTTCAGATAGGTGGGGTGAAAAAATATTGCCCTTTGGGTTGCTTTGAACTCTTGCAGAGTGTGATATACTTTAAAAGAAGTGGCTGTGTTGCTTCTGAAGGAAAATGCTGGCAATAAAAGGAAAGCATCTCCATAGACCGCAATGTTCTCCAAAAATTCTGTCTTCTTTTCATTTAGTTTGTTGTATCTGCAAAGTACAACATTTTAGGAAAAAAGTGAATGGAATGAACTATTGATATAAATATTACAGACCAAAACAGCACAACTGCACTTGCATATATGAGTTATGAACTCTGCTGCACCAGTTCAGCATGTCTACATTGCAAATTTATACCAACCTGTTATATGTTGTCATATGTGCAGTTATCAAAATCTGGCTTTTGTATTTATTGTATAATAAGAACATGCTTCATAGAATTGAATTGGCAACACAGGAGCTACTGAAGCAGATCAAATTCACTGCTAATGAGACCAGGTCCTGTTTACAGAATTGATCAATTCAAGAAATTTCAAAGGAGAATGCAAAAAAAAAATTGTATTTATACTTTCTCTGTTTAAAAATACATGCACTATGATATGCACTGCATGTGTTTGTGAAATGTGTTTCTTACATCGATAGGTGTACAATAACCTCTCTTCAAAATCTGGGTGTCTGCCCTGTGTGGAAATACAAATATGCATGTGAGCAGTCTTGGAGTGTTAAAGACTAGTGCGTGCTCAAGTTTTGCAGGGTCTTAGCTGCTTTTGATATACTTTTAAAATAGCTGAAAATATAGGCACATCTGTTTATCCCCTTCGACTACAAAGGGAACACATGGAGATCTGTAAAGACTTAGAGATCTAACTTCACAAACGAAGAGGATTTATCCTCAGATGCTTTGGTTCCCCAACAACCAGCAAAGAGACTTAGTTCTCACCACTGGATAATTCCATGCTCCCAAATATTGAATAGTGAACTTCCAGAGTTATCCAAGAAGTGATACAAGACACAAGGCGGTCACTCAACTCGTTTCCTCTATAGATCTGAGTTGTCTGAATCACCTGAACATATGGCACTTGCACCCCCTTTGGGATTCAAAGCACTGAGTCCTCTTTTGTAGGTAGTTGTCTATCTAAGCAGTGTATTTTCACCTTTTAAGGGCTACCAGAGCCCACTTTTCACAAATGGCTCCAGCAGAAACTGGAAAACTTGGTTTCATTTCTCTTCACAACTTGAGTAGGTTCAAACCCTCTTCTCATGCAGCACTTCAAGACAGAGGACAGCAGCCACTGCCATTTTCATTCAAAACCCTCACGGAGGAGTTACCAGTTACCTCTTGCACAACTGAACTCATGCAAGGAGTGATACACCCCTTCTCAGCCTGAAGGGGTTTAAACTTACAGCTTCTGCTTCCCAGAAATGTGCCATTACCACCCGACTCTGAAACAAAATGAATGAGAGAGACTTAGCTCCTCCTGTTGACCCTGGGCCCCTGTGCATGCAAGAGTCGCACCGCCACAACAAGCAAGAAATGGCTGAGCCTATGTCTAGGAAGAGTGGCTGAAGGGTGAACTTCTGGCCTCTCCTCCAAGAATGTTCTCTATTTCTGCTCAGTGTAAAGTACATAAAGAGCCTTCAGGACAGAATTCAGATCTCTGTTCCTCCTTAGCTAGAAGCCTGAACAACTCAACCTTGTCTTGTTTTCCTTTCCAGCTCTGCCACTGTAAGGAGCAGTGTAGCCCAGCTCCATTAGGACACATAAGAACTGTGCTTCTTTCCTCCAGGAGAGTTCACCTACATTGTACACCCTGACAGACACAGTTCAAAAAGCTGATTAACCTGAACAATAATAACATCAGACTAACCCAGTACCCAAACACAGAATTATAAATTAAAATGAATAAAGTCCGAATAGGTCTTCTGAGAGAAGAAACAAACTTAGTTCTGCTAAATGGTGCCAAATTGCTTCCTGCTCCTCCTTCAAAAGCATTGACAGTGTTCTCTGAATATCTAAAATAACTAATTTTTTAAAATCCTAAAGTCCTCTCACAATCTCATTTCATCCTCACACAATCTCATTTCGTCCTCACACAGGTTTAGCTCCTATTTCCTTCAGTGGAACTCCTGTTAACCCTGGTGTGGCTAAAAAAAGAGTACAGCTGTGGCAGAACACTTTGATCAAGCCCAGACAAATCGTGCATCAGGTCAGTAGTCACCAATGATGCTGAGTCACTGGACAAAGTTTTCCTTCCTCATATTCTTGTGCAGCCCCACTAACATCAATGAGCTAAATCTATTTTTGGGGAAGCAATAATTCATCTTCATTTAAGTCAAAAAGGGCTGGATAAGCATCAAGGTAGTTAGTACCCATTGCAAAAAATCAAGTTCTATCCTTGAATCAATGACAAATGCCTGTTAGTCATTTCTATGCTCACTGTACTTTTTCCTTCTTCCTTTAAAGGAAAAAAAAAAAAGCTTTGCCTGATGTTGTCTATTTGACAAATACAGATATGACAGACAATAAGATACAGTAAGATCAGTAAGCAGTAAATAACATGCCACAGCAGTCCTTTTCATAGATAAGCTGCAGTTCCAGCCTGCTGAAGATGTCAGATTAGTCAGCTTGGCCTTATTAGATTTTCTTTTCATCAAGAAGGTGAAAAAAAAAACTTTGCTGAGAAAAAAGTGTGTGAGCAGCTTTCGTACGGATTGAGAAAATGGATTACAGAAATTGGGCCTCCATTCAGGAAATAGCCTTCATCAGAATAGCCTCTAAGCACATTACCTAAGAACATGTGCTTACAGTCCTACTGATAGAGTTGGACACACATTTCCAAGCTTTCCTGATTTATGATTACAATTCCTTTCTTATGTTGGGGGTCATGAGGGTCATGGCGGGGAAAAGAAGAGGCTTAGGATTGCAATCATCAATTTTACTCTGTCATAAATTGTGGACTGGTGCCAACTGAGGTAGTTGCTAATCTGGGTATTGCCGACTCCTTTCTGCTACAAAAAAGGCCAGGTTTAACAGATTTCCATTTAGACTGGTACATATTTTACATGGGAACTAGGGCTTAATGAAGTAATCTGCATGCACTGCTCTCTATGCTGGTATCCCAACGGATTTCCAACGAAATCTAAATCATGTCAAACAATTATACAATATTGCACAGAAACAGATTTGCAGTAGTACTTACTTCTGAGCTATGATACTTGGATTAACAGTCACGAGGTTTGTTTTATTGCCAACATCTTTGCTAATGCTTCCCATGGTTGGAGGGAGGTTACACCTGAAATTGAGAAACATTACTTAAACAGATGCGCACCAGAAATGCTTTACAGTTATTATTTGCAAATTTCTCTCTTGTGCAATGACACTTTCACGTCAGCTCCCGGGGATCTCTAAGCACTTTACAAATATTAAATAAGGCTTACAGCACTTCTAGTAAAAATATTTAATCTACTGTACAGATGGTTAAAATAGGGCACAGAGAGCTCATTTTCATAAATCATCTCACAAATCAGGAGCGAAGTTAAAATCCCGGAAGGAGCCAGTCTACGAATGCCCTATGTTTGCTGCTAGGGAATACTGCCCCTCTTGCCTAAACAATGCATTTCTTCTGAAGATCTTCTATTATTTTCTGTTTAAAAACAGTCTGATTGATACCAGTCCCTCAGCTTGCACAGCAATGTTGACGGCTGTTTCATGAAACAACAGCATAACTTGCCCAATTGCAGAAACAGTGGTTTCTGTAACAGGTAAAGAAAGCATTTCTTTAAAGCCAGTCACTTAGTAAGTTTAGCATCTTAGTATGTAGATTTCCCATTTTTTTATTAAGACAGGTATCTAACTGGAAAGACTTTTTTTTTAATTTGAAAAGCCCAAATATTAGTCAAAAGCAGGAAAGGAAACAAAATGCAGCAGACTGTGTGATTGGACATCACTGAGAGAAGAACCTTCACTTGGTTACTCTGTTAACAAGTAACAACTTGCAGGAACTACGAAGTGTGAGTCACGTACTGAGAAATGGGCCAAATTACGCCAGTATGCCTGGTTTTCTCCACAACCTATAGAGGGAGCTGAAAAAAACTACTTAAATTAGATGCCTTTTTTTTTAGATGGCTAACAGAAGGTGAGACAAATACTGGGGCAGTTAATAACTGCATTAGTGAGCCAACCTAAGGCTAAGTAAACCCTTTGTTAAACCAGAGGTAAAGGTAAGCATGTGACATTTAATACCAGTCTCTCTTATTTCAATTTCAGCATTTTCTTTATTCAATTTTCCTGATTTAAAAAAAAAAAAAAAAGAAGAGAAGGGGAAAAAAAAAGTTCCCTCTCCTAAAGGATGTTAAATGAACAGAAATTTCAGGTTCTCAGATAATCACGTTTCACATCACTGGCAAGGTATCTTTATAATCATAGATCATACAGGTATCCATATAGTCCTCTCTTTACTTAGGAAGCAGCGTTCTAAAATCTACAAAGCAGAAGGACTATCCTTAGAGGGGCAGAAAAGAATTTTCAAGATCCTTCCTCATTGCTACAAACTGGCATTGGCATGCTTCCAAGACTGCCAAGTTTTTAGAAACATTCGACACCCTTCAGTAAGATGAAGCAGCTCTTACCGAAACACAAAGTCAGAACGATCGATTTCAGCTCCGCAGCTAGAATTTTTCAGAATGCCTCCATTTCCAACCACGGCACACGTCTTGAAGGGATAGACTGAAAGAGGAGAGGACTGCAAACAAATAAAAAGACACAGCCAATGCCTTATAAATCTTTTGATTGCTTCTTCACATCTTTAGTCATTTGTCCTTGCAGGTTTAATCCGGTAAATCCCAGTGAAAGCATTCACCATTTAGCAGACAGGGTTGCCAGGCCTGGACAGCCAAGCGCCAAAAATAGGCACCAACAGACTGAGAACCGCTATTTCTGTCATCGGTACTTTGAGGGAATAACACTGGATTGTTAAAACTGGATGAATATTTTTCATATACACTTAACACAAAAATTATCTAGTAGTGGACTGAATCCTTGACAAGCTAAGGAACTAACTTGTACTGAAGATAGTTTAAATTTACCCATTTTCCTTTGCACTGTAACAGACTGGGGGTTGTCACATAGTCATTGACTTTGTCAGCTAATAGAAGGTAACTTTGTAAATGCTCATTACTTTGTCACCACACAATTACATTTGATGTAAAATAACGAATTTAGTGGAACCTGAAGATGCTGTTAAGGATATCATGTGCCCTGGCTTAACTCATGGTGAATGTGACGGCTAACTGAAGAGGTTACTGCTTCTGGCTGTTCACTCCTCTTCTTGTTAGAGGTTGCTGTCTTGCAGTGGGGAAGCTGAATGAGAGCTAAGTGCATCTACTTGTGAACCAGCACAGATCACAACCCAGCAAATTAATGTAAATTGTCAGCTATTTCAGTTGACATTAATATAGTTGGCTGTTATCCCAGGGTCTCAGAAACATCTCATACATCTTGTTCAGCCTCTCCTGCTGTGGGAGCACTGACATTCAACAGAGAGGCCAACAGCTGGGCCACTTTGACTGCAGAAACTGAACCCACTTGTAAAATTGAGTCAAAACTTGCTCACACAAAGCGTTATCCTTCCTCATTCTCTCATCAGCTTGCCCAAAGAGAAGCAGGAAGGGACACTGTTATGAACAAGGCAAAAAGCGTGGGGAAGGTGTCAGACATCATGTTGCCTGGCAATATATTACAAAACAACATGTTCAAATATTTTGTTCAATTCTGAAAAGACAGTAGGAGAACACAAAGGCCAGACAAGTTTGGCTAGCTTAGCAAGTATATATGCACATAAAACATACTACTTTTGTCTTTCATTCAGTTTAAATTTGGAACCACTGTAACCTCTATTGCAATGAAGTTTTTAGTGATTCACAGCAGCATTAGAAAGGAGTAGACTCATGGTAGCTGGGATCTCAAAAATCAAGAATGCCAGAGACAGGTAAGAGGGCTCCCATGTGCTCTTACTTTCAAGAAATTAAGTACATCTCTGTGCCCCTCTTTGTCTGGTCTCCAGAGCTTATATGTCTATTAGAAGTCCTGAGCTACAAAATCTGATTGTGTTCAACTTGTGTTTCTGGCTGCAAAAGCCCCACCCCAGTGGGCAATAAAGCTGGTGGAAGGTCTGGAAGGAATGTCCTGTGAGGAGCGGCTGAGGACTTTGGGCTTGTCTAGTTTGGAGAAAAGGAGGCTGAGGGGCAACCTCATCATTCTCTACAGCTTCCTGAGGAGAGGAAGTGGAGGGGGAGGTGCTGAGCTCTTCTCCCTGGTATCCAGTGATAGGATGCATGGGAATGGTTCAAAGCTGAGCCAAGGGAGGTTTAGACTGGACATTAGGAAGCATTTCTTTACCGAGAGGGTGGTCAAACACTGGAACAGGCTTCTTAGAGAGGTGGTCGATGGCCCAAGCCTGTCACTGTTTAAGAGGCATTTGGACAATGCCCCTAATAACATGCTTTAACTTGGTCAGCCCTGAATTGGTCAGGCAGTTGGACTAGATGATCGTTGTAGGTCCCTTCCAACTGAAATAGTCTATTCTGTTCTATTCTATTCTATTCAGTATCAGGTTTACCACTAATATAGATTTCATAAGTTATATGCCCAAGCCTGCACTGGAAATGGCATGGGAATATGAGGAATATGAAATGTTGTTCCAGACTGAAATGCCTTTGAAACGGGGAATGAGAAAAGCAAGGCAAACGTTCTCAGAGGATTCACTCCTGAATTCAGCTGGCTGCCAAGCCAGGCTGCAACTTGTGTTCTGTAGCAACTCTACCTGCAATCTGATCTATGATACCCTGTCCATGCCTCCACCACTGCAAAGGAAGGTGGAAAAAAGGTCTTAACAAGGTGAATGAAGAAGTGCATACAGGGGGTGAAGGGTCTCTTCCAGAGGAATCAAACAAAGCAGCTCTATTACTAATCCAAAATATATATGATACTGCAATTATGATAACAGGTAAAGATACAGTTCTTACCACAGGCAGCATCTTAAAAATGTCCTCTGTAATGAGGATGGTCTTTTTACTGTCCACTTCGTAACTCATGTTACTTCCCAGTGGGGTGTTGTTTTGAGAAGCAATAAAATTGTCAACTGCATCACAGCAAGAAGCTAACTCTGACCTGCAAAAAACCCAAACAAAACCTGCTCAAAGACAGGCAAATAAGTAGGAGAGCAGTGGTAGAGAACTAGATGAATGAAAACCAGTTCTAATTAACTAAGCAACAAAAGGCTATATGAACCCTCTATAACATCATTTCCCTTGACTTGCTTTGCAGAGCAAGTCCATTTTCACAGCAAATGTTCAGAAACCAATCAGACCAAGAACTCTTTTTCTTATCCTGTTTTTCTCTCTTAGTCTCCCTTTCCCATCCAGAAAAAGTTGTAATCAGTCTTCTCCTTATTATTAATTGTTAAGATTATTATAGAAACACTGAGAGACTTCAGTCCCCAAAGAATTAACAATGTGATTTCAATCAACATAGAACGAGTGATTGTAAGAAAGTAGAAGGCTGAAGAAAGAATGAACCAAGGAGATGAAAGGAATGGTGATGGTAAGTACTGGCTATAGTACTTAGTGAACAGCTAGATGGTTGCAAGCCAATTAATTAATAATTCATTTCTGCAACTGTTCACACGGTTTTCCTGTGCACAATATCACAAATGTTAAATAAATTACATCACAACTTGCAAATAAAGAAGATTGATATCTTTGTGGTAGAGACAGACAGCCTAGCTGCTCCCCAAAACACCTAGCAGAAGTCCTCAAATAGATAAGTGCAAGGGATTCACTCAAACTTTATGTAGGAGTGAAGGCTATCACCCATCTTACAATTCCTGTTACCTCCAAACGTATAAAAATATTATGTGTGTAAACATCCTATGTTATTAACAGTGAAATGCAACGAAAAGCCCCATCAGACCTGAAATGCTATAATTCATTTTGCTTTAGGGAACAATGTTCTCTCTGCTGCCACTGGATCTGATTTTCAGACTGTAAGGTTGAAATATTAATGGCCAGCCATTATCTATCAGTTGGTAGGACATAGCTGTCTCATTAGGTGAGATACTAAGAGAACTACTAACCATTCAGAGAATAAAATTCATTGATAACAGAATTGCTTGGAATTTTGAAGAAGATAACACAGCAGGGAAAAGATAATAATTCCTGTCCTAACACTGAAGGTTAATTGTGAAAAAAAAAAAAAAAATGTATTTACAGTTAGAGGCAGAGGAATAGAAAAGTTTTATTTCATACTTTTTCAGTGAGTATGGTAAACCAAACCATTGGAACTAGTTAAACAATACAGGCCATGTTCTGGCTGAAATTAAGCTGACTTTAATAGGGTAAGACACAGGTAAGAGAAGTTGTTTCATTCGACTTTATCAACAATGTACACAGAGCAAATATTCTAATAACAATATAATTTTATTTCTGATGGAGATGAGGCATAGTCTAGCACATGGAAGAACCCAAGGATTTTGTTTCCTGGAAGACAGGGAAGAGAATGAACAAGTCTGGGGTAACTCCCAATCTCACTTCTCTTGAAATAATGGTCAAAATGGGGGAAAAAAAAGGTTGGGAAGGTTGGTTTGATTCATACATAAAATACCAAAGGAAAGAGTACCATTTCAATTGTCAGATGGCTTACTGGTATATATTAACCCATTTTGAATACTGAGATCTGAAACTCCTCAAAGACAAAGTTTCCAGATGTGTGAGGAACACTGGGAATGACTGAGTGCTGGGATGGCACAGATTTGAAATAATCATACTAGGAGAGTTACCAGGAAATGTTAATGGGAAATATTACTCCTGAGAGAGTAAACAGTAGGGTTCAGATTTGCACAAGCCATATTCAGCTCCACTCCCTGAACACAGTGATTCCCACTACCTTGCTTGAAGCCTTAAGGGGCAGGGGTGGTCTGTGGTCAACAAAACCCACTAGGTACAAGGGTGGGGATGGAACTGAGACTATGCTCTTGTGGGTCAGGAGGTACACACACAGTGAGAACAATTGTTCTGTGCATATAGTGTCCTATTTTAAACATATGGAAAAATACAAATGGAGCAATGAGGCAGGAGAGTCAAATGATTAAGTCTGGGAACACTGGATGTTACTGAACCACTCTTGACCAGAGTCCACTTGGTTTTCTTTCTTGTACACTTTTTCCCATAACCAGCTCTTCCTAACCTCAATATGTACTGCAGTAATAAGAGGATTCAGATATCACTGTCAGGCCCTGAGGGCACCACCAGAACCCACTACCCCTGCCCAGCCCCCCCAGGGCCACCCACACCCTGCCCATGGCCCAGGACCCCATGTCAGCCCCCCAGGGCCGTCAGTCCCTGCCCCAGTGACACCGCAGCAGGGCCAGTCTCCAGCTGTGCCCATTGCATCCCCAGGGAGGTGCCCGATGCCCGGGGCTAGGGCTGCCCCACTCCTGGCTGGGGGTGGCATGGGCCCGGCTGCCAGTCCCGGCTCTGCTGGCCATGTTATCGCGCTGGGATCCCACTCCCTGTCCCTTAGGGAGCAGCCATCCCTCACTGCTCCCTGGCAATCACATGGAGATGAGGAATCACAAAAACCATAATTTTGATTTCCTTGAATTTTTTCTTAAAGCTAAATGAAGGAGGCCTAAATATTATCTGTGTCAACCACGGGACATTCAGAGGAGAAGGAATAAGACCAGAATATTCTTGCTCAGCTTTAGTAAAACAGCTGTTTTGTGTGTGAGGGCTACCAGAACCTGAAAAAGCAAACTGATGATAGATAACATTCATTAATACAGATGACGCGTTTTTGCTTTTTATTACTCATTCCACAAGAATGAGTGCTTCAATAAAAGCAGAAACAGTCTGGAAGAAAAACAGGCATCAGAATTAATAAGGAAGTAATAATTTAAATTAATATTATGGAACCACTGAGAAAGTAAAACAGAGCCAGGCTAGTTCAGAAATGCAATGAGAACAAGAGAATACATATTGATTAATGATATATATATTCTTATGTTACCTAAGAGCATACGTGCTAAAAATTTGGAGGTAACAATAGAAACCTCTTTCTTAGATCAAATCATGACACAGAATCCCACCATGCCCAAGCATCCATGTACAAAGCTCCAGCAGGAACGCATGTAACCTGCAGACAGTAATATGCACTGGCAATATATTTAGCAATCTGTTCATATAGGATTTTGTACAAGCTGTGACACATGGGACCTCTACAACTGACAGCAAACAATGAGGAAGGGGTAGAGACTGGGCAGTTCAAGCAATCTATTACTGCAACCATCATCATCGTATTAATGTCATATGTGGCCTCTGTCGTGAGGTAATGACACCCTAAAGAGCATGTACTTCATAAGATTATGACATGTACCATACAGTCAATTCTTTTAACAAGTGCTATACGCAAGGTGTTGCAAAGCCAAGACAACATTTTAACTTGTGTATCATGCTACCTGGGGAGAAAGAAATTGCTAAAACCTACCATACAAAGAAGTTCCTAACCAGATGGCGGGATAAGAGACAAGGGTCAGAATCTTAACAGCACCAAACGGTACGACCTTAAAGCCCAACTCTGCATTTTCTTTGGAAGGGTAGAAAGTTGTCTGTTCTGACCAGGAGAAAATGCTGAGATATTTGGGCCACTCTTGGAAGATGGGATGTTGCTATACAGGCTGAGCATCCACCTCAGATATGTGTAAGAACATGGATGTAGCTTACGGTAAGAAGGTTTAAGTTCCAGTTGTTAACAGAGCTGCTAGATTTGGGGGTTGCCCTAGAACAAAGTGCTTTTATGATCCAGTCACAGCATTAGAAGTCCAGAGTGAAGGAAGCTGGAGTCAAAGTACCCAAGTTTTGTAGGGCCCTAGGTCTGCAAAGTATCTCCTTTGGAATACAGGTTGGTACTGCCAGTTTCTTATTTGGAGGAAGCCTTCTCTCCAACATTTCTCCTGCAAGCAGCTGGAAGCAGTGAGACTTAAGAGCTATTTTTAAATCCTGATATTTTAATATCAACCACAGATATTTCTTATGCCAAGATAAGCGGAAAGGGAGTTGATTGCATTATCTGGAAATTTCACTTGTAACAAAATAAGGAACAAAATCAGTACCTGGAAAAAGACTACACCATTTGGACTGGTAATACATACCTCATAAAACTGAATAAGTACAGTCATGATAGTCTTAATCAGTAACCTAACCAGAGCGGTGTGCTGCATTTGTCTGTGAAGTTTTGTTCACATTAGAAAACACAGAGTCATTGTTGCACTGGAGAATGTTTTTTGTTGCTCAGCTGACACTTTCGCTGAATTTCATCCTTTGTGGACCAAGGACGCTGGACCCATTTTTGTATTGAGGTCAGCTGGGATGGAATTCTGAGCCCACATGGCATCCAGATCATTTCTTCAGGTTTGTGGCTGCTGAGAACTTAAGAAAATCCTGATTTCTGAAGCAAGTCATCAAAGTATTGAGACAAGCCAAAGGAATAATGTTGTTTTCCAACTGCTATGCACTTAGTCCACACTGAACTGTGGGCAGTAATAGAGGACTGCTGCCTTGATTGTACCTGTTTCCAAACCCCTCTGCATAACACAAGCACTTCACATGAAAAGTCCACTCTAGTGGAAGTCAGTAAGTATCTGCAGGATCTAAATATGCTGATGTAGTTTCTTTGTAGCTCCTGTAGTAGCTCTGTGGCCAAGAAGCCCAGCCTGAACAATTGTATCCCTCCTAGCAGCAAAATAAATTAGTTCAGCTTGGTTCTGCACTAATAAGAATATATGCATTTTAGCTAGTTCAGTGCTTGTGTACAGGCTGCATGTGCCTGCTGACAAGACACAGCGTGCACACATCCTGAAGAGACTGCAAACATCTCAACATCCTCCTTCCAACAACTCAATTTGAACCAGCCATAATGGCTAAAGCAGTCAACGATTAGTCAAGGGCTAGCAGAGTTTCTCAGCTGGTCCGGAAGCCAGCACTGCCCTTATCCTGAGTGGAATGGGAAGAATCTATAATAAGGGTGAAATTGTCTTTATGCAAAGAGCTTCTGCAGAGTTTAAAAACTCCCCACTTCTCCAAACTACTGATACAAGCATCAAGAGGACCTTTGATTCATCCTCCTGCACTAAGTAGGATGGCTTTTATACAGAACACCTTCTTTCATTAGAAATACTTAGCTAAAGTAATTTTGTTCTATATTTTTTTAAAATATTTTATTCAGATATGTATCTGGTGTGAAAAGGCACTTGCTTCTGCACCAAAACTTTACACAGCCTTGTACTCTGGGACACAGGAAAGAGAGTATATCACTGGAATTGTCTGCTCCAGCCTAGAGCTGGACCACTGGGCCAACAGTTAACTGTGATCCTCAAGGGGCTGCAGTACCCCCAGGGGGCCGTGAGCCTGCAGAATCTGACAAAACTGTGTGAACTTAATAGTATTTCTTTTGTGTAGACTACACTTCAGTGTGATGCCAGTGCCTGTAGACCTGGGGTAAGAGGGCATTCTTCATTGCTGAGGACAGTGTGAAATATTTCACTGTCATTATACGTTGGACTAAATTGAGGTGGGAGGAGGGGAAAAGTGGATGGGGATGGACACCGCAGAAGTATCAAAATATGCAAAACATTGTTCTAAATAGGAGATGCTCAACTGTCCTCTAAGGCCATGGTGGGGAGGGTGAGGAAAATCATCTTAATTTGCACTAAAGAAAGCTTAAGTTCAGTATTAGGAAGCACACTGGAACAGGTTACCTAGGCAAGGTGCAGAATTTCAATGACTGGAGATTTTTAATAGATATCTGGCCAAACTTTTTTCAGTAATGGTCTACGTCCATTTGACTCTAAGTCACCTTTTATAAACATCTGCACAAGCAAACATTTGTTTGCAAAAAGAGTATCATATCAGTCCTGTTATAAAGCATTTGCACATTATCCACACCAGCAATGCTTACACAGACATATCTCTTTGTGGATCTTCAGTTACCCAACACACATAAACACCACATAAAAAAAAAAACACACACAAAGTAAAACTAGCAAATATTTAAAGCTGTAACTCCTGTAAGCCTGATGCTAAGTGTATTTCACAGCACAGTTCGTAATATCATTTGAATAAAGGGCAAAGTATTCCAAGCAACAAAAATCTGTGGATTATTAATAACCAGAAAAATTCTATGCTTGCCTAATAGCTTGTTTTAATAGTTCACCTAGCTTGGGTATTTGTAATCATTAGTTCATGTGAGCTATTGTATTGTACATGTGAAGACAACAAAGACTTTGAGGTTTCATATTGAAGAGACTGTCGTGACAGTACAGAGAAGAACCCACAAAAAATTCCACTATATAACAGCAAAATTTCAAGGCTGCAACAACAAACAGTGAGACTACCTTTTATCTATGTCCACTGCTGTAATATTTTATAATGAGCAAGCAATTATCTTATCGTACTGCACTGGGGGCTCTAGACAATGATACGGGTTTCTCCAGGCTCTTGTCAATCCAAGTCAACAGCATCAAATTGCAATGAGGCATATTATGACATATTCCAATCTTTTCTAAAAGAGTGGTTAAATCTGATATCTGAAACAGAACATGTTGAAGGGGAATGCTACACTGACAGCCCTTGAACTGTCTATAAATGAAGTAACATCATAAATGCCTAAGACAATGAAAGCCAACAGGGTTGAATCTGAAATCAAGGCTGAATACGTAAAAAGTGTAATAAAATTTTCAAACCAAAGACTATTTAAAAAGTCCGCCATGAAGACACGTCTGATCCAAAATAAGGTTCCCCTTATAGGAATCCTCCAACCTTTAGGAAAGTATATAGTCTGTAGAGCAATTAAAAGATTCAACCATTTCTCCAAACTGTCACCAATTACTATCTCTCCACCCAGCCTTTTTCTCTTCTGAAATAGAAATGTGTCTCTGAATATATACTCCTGATTTTATATATGATCTATTAAACCTATGCAGCAAATGTACTCTTAAATCACGCTGTAATCTCAGAGTTCTGAATGTTTTCTTGTATACTGGAATGGAAGATTTCAGAGAGTACAGTGGAATTATTGATCTGTTTAGTGTTAGGAAAACTATTGATTATGTGGTGGTGTGAGCTTATGTAAGCATAAATTGACCTTGCAGGGTATTTTATTTGTGTTTCAACTGTGGTTCATTGCAGTACACAGATGTGTTAAGCAATACCGTTACATATGTTAGAGTGTAGCACACTACAAATTAATCTCTTCAAGAAGGAGTGGGATTTTATAATCTGCAGGAATGTTTAACACACACTTTTCAGAAGAGATATTAAAGTGGGAACAGGGTAATAGAGGTCGAGTGGAATAAAAAGCAGGAGGGGAAATTACAGGACCAGGAAAATGTATTGATCTTTTAACTATTCTTTTCAAGACCCAGGGTTCTTTTTTTAAAGTAGTAATGTTTTCTTTTAAAAAAAGTTTAAAATTATTTTGGTGGAGTGGAACAGTGTGCCAGTTAAACTGCAGTGTAACATCAGGGGTTTTAAAACTGTATTTTACACCTAGGAATTTCCTTCTCCCTTCATTATCAGATGCAAATAAGCTTTGTCAGGAATGGTATTTCCATGGGGAGGGGGCCCACTATCCACAGCTCACACAGGGCTATTCCAGTGTGATACCACTCCTGAAGAACTGTTGCATTGCTTTGCCAGGCTCCAAGATCAGTGAGATAGCCCAGAAATACAATACCCAGAGGCTTCTCTGAAACAGCATCTGTTCAGCCTTTCTCCATACCCTCCCTCCCCTCCCCCACAGCCATTTTGAGGGCTGTTTCAGCTATTTGTTAGCTTCCAGCAAAAACAGGAGTTGCCTCTATTTGGAAAACCTGCAGATTATTTGCCACCATGGGTGTATAGCCCAAATGAGAATAAATCAAGCTTAAAAGTCTGTAAAGCAGAGAGATGTGGAGGTGTAAAAAACAATTACAGCTTGCACCCAATTGGGCTCTGTAATTTGTTGCACTAATGAAACATTTCTTTTAAGTGGAAAACCTTTGAAGAATACTAATATAATAATTAATATTCAGGTTACCTAGGGAACCTGAGACTCTACTGACTGTAGCTAGAAGAGCCTTTGCAGAGGAAGCTACCCATCACAGCTTTTTTCTGGAGCTTTAAGAATGACGCTTCCAGGCAGCTGCAAGATTATTTCCCCTCCCTTTCCAACTTTGTATCAATCCTCTCTTATAACCAAGAAATCCGAGGACTTGCTTGTCTAAAACAAGTTAGAGCTGATGTAAATCTGAAAAGGGAGGAAGAATTCAGGTGGGCTTAGAAACAAAGGGATAATGTGGAGATGCTAGATTGTAGAGCCATAAAGAACAAGAGAAATAAAAAAGGAACAAGAGAAGCACAGCTGAATTTCATAAAGGAAAGGTCTGAATAAAAAATACTTAAATAGTTCTCTATACATCAGTAGCAGTAAACATTGGAGAAGACTTTCCCTAAATCACTGTTAGTAGGATGCCATTTACACCACTTCTGGTGTAGGTACATCACCTTTGCTAGCATCTATTGTGAAGTTAGATAAAACCTCTTTAGCAATGACTGACAAACACTAATGTGTGGCACAATAAATCTTAACTAGATTGCAAGAGCAACGAACCAAGTGCTTGCACTTGCTCCTCTGAGGACAGCCTCAATCTGGCAGTGCTGATGTCAGCATTACAGATACTGAAATAAGTGAAGGGCCAGGAGACTGATTCCCCAACAGAGGCTGGACAGAAATCAACCACAGAAGAGTGACTGTGGATATGGGAGGCATTAAAGAGAACATCATGGCTTGTAGTTGCCTCACGATTCTTCCTGATTTTAAGAAACGCATGGGTAAACATCACGTAGCTGTCAAGAACCACTGACCACTGCCAGATAGCAATCTAGCCAAGTGCGTGTGAGCGTGCACAGCAGAGCAGCTTTAGAGGAAGCCATTTGGAAAAGGAAAAGGACAGCTCTCTGACAACAAATGGACACAGTTTGCACAGCTGCATCGCAAAGCTGAGCTAGGTAGTAGAGGGTCAACCTGGAATCCTGCACTCTGCTTTTTGTACAATGGGTTGGCAAAAACACTGTAGTTTGTGCCATGCATGTCAGCTGTAACCCTTTTGCCAAATACAAAGACAAGTATTTCCTTCCTGCATTGCACTTCTAATTCATATTCTTTTATTTGGCCTGGATCTTCTGGGAGTGCAGCTTATAAAGAGAATTGATGTGTACTCATTGGCACACAGTGCTGTCTTCTAGGAACATAAGAGTTACTGGCTCAGATCACATATTCATTCACTCCACTCCCAGTATGATGGTAGCCAACAGCAAAAGCTGCAAAGGAAAACACAAGAAAGCTTCTTTGAGAAATTCACTACCCCACGGGAAGCTGCTTTTGAACCTTATTAATTAGAGGTTAGTTTATGCCCTAAAGCATAAGACATTAAATCCCTTATAAATATACATGCCAGTTCTTCAGAACTTCAGGATAATACAGAGATGTCAATAGAATTGACACTACGCCTGAGAAGCATGTAAGTGTTCACTCCATTTAACAGATGGGCAAACAGGGAAAGAAGTCAAGCAGCTTCTGTGCAGTCTAGTCAGCAGGCAGACTTCTGGTGGCACTGGCAGGTGAGTAAGACACCGGCAGTTTCAAGCTCTCCTCCTGAAGGTGGCTAGCTGTATTACCCAATTTCTGCTGCACAGCCCCTCTGAGATTAATTTCCTCTTCTGCAAAATGGGTGTGTTTATCTACCGACTTAATGAGATTTTTAGAACTGAACAGTATTTGTATTACACAATTATTATGCATTACTGACACTAGGCGAAGTTAGAAAAAGGAAGAGATGGGGGATTATTAATTCATTTATTTCACTACACTTCTAGAAGCTTTGTTCCCCATAGAGCTCTGTCAATGCATCACTTCTCAGCTAGAGTGTCCTTGCAAAGCTAGTTCCAGGCTCTTGTGCATAAGTCTGATAAATAAGTTTGGGAGTAAGCATGGAGTGTATACAGATGTAGTCAGTAAATTTTATATTGAATTTGGTTTTCTGTTTTTTAATCATTTTTTTAAAGCCTCTATTGACCAACTGCTAAGAGCCTTGAAAGTCTCCAGTATGGTCTGGGAGCAAGGACAACTGTAAAATTTTAATGTTCTGTTTCTAGAAAACAACAGAGAGGAGTTTGAGAGAATGGAAAAAGAAAGAAAAGACTTATGCAAAAGCACACATCTTTTGTAAAATAATCATCCGCAATGTCCTAAACAAAAGTACCAGTCCTTGGTCATATCAATGGAATTTTTGGATGGTATCAAAGCAGATCAAATTTCATAGGGACAGAAGAATATACAGTACTGTCATCAGAATTGCAGCATGGGTTGTATATATATGAACTAGCTAATACTCTAGCTAGTTTGGATGTTAAAAAGCAATGAAACAATAACAGCACAGCCCTTGAATGTAAATTAAGTAACGAGTTTGTCCAGCCTGTGCTGAACCATGGGTTTCAAAAGATTTTTTTCACTTGGTATTTGAGCTAAGTTAAAGCTAGCAAGCTCACCTCAACGTACATAAAGTCCACATTTTCTAAGTGGCCTAGTGCACCCCACAGTTTTCACATTTGAATATTTCCAGTCTGATCATTGGTTGTATAATCCACCTTGACTACTTACGACCCACACTTCTTGCTGGAAGGCAAAGGCAGCAAGAGGAACAGTAAGTGTCTTGTACTTAAAGTCCAACAGTCTCATATGACGGTTTAGATAGAGGGTGTCATGTTTGATTCCCATAGGCCTAGAAAATGTAGAAGAAGTTGGCCCAGTGGAGGGGAGAATGCAAAAGCAATAAATGAAGAAGTCAAGCTGGAACAAGGAGTGGTTACTCTGCCACTGACTCGTACACCTAGCACAGCAGAACTGGCAAATTTCTGTTAAGTGGTGGCTGGTCCGTTCAGAAGGAAGATAAATTAAAAAAAGATTGGAAAACAAAAACCCTACATGTAGCAGGGTGAAGAGCAGATGAGAGCAGTTTCACCTCTTGTCAACTCTGTACAAGACACCTGCCTGTTCTGAAACAGAATGGGCTGCTTCTCATGCTCTGATATCTCTGTGCACAGCTAAAGCCTGCCTGAGCTAATTGAAATTTTCTTAAACCTTAACTCTGTGTATTCTCCTACCTCAGCTTTGGGAAACACCATTAGTCAGTTATGATACACAGCGAACACAGCAATTTATGTTACACAAAAAGCTTTACCCCCCCCAAAACTACTTCTTCCAAGGGTATCATGCTGAGCATGTGGATATTAAGTTTTCAATGCTAGTTAACTCCAAAGAGTTGGAAAGTAGGTCAGTTTATTTATTTTTAATGATCATGACAGAATCTTTAATTCTGATCCATGTAATAATGTAATTCAAGAGAGTATTTCCCCCTGGGGAAAATAGGGTTGGCACAGTGAAGCTGTTCTCTAAACCCAGCATGATGCATTTCCAAATGAGAGTGGAAGCTTTTCAGGGATCACTTTCCATACTGAGCATGTACTTATGTGCCATCCCAAACAAGGACAGATGTAATCACGTGCTTACATGCTCAGGGGCCATGACATGCAGCATCAAACTTAATGAGTGCCTTGGGCACTTCTGTAATAGAAGCAATAGTCTTGGGGTAAGAAATACACTGCTTCATTACACAGTCTTTTACCAGAGTGCCAGTTCAGATGGACAAAATCACATTACTGATTTTTTTTTTAATACTGTAGGTTTTGTGTCACGAATATTTTAATCTATTCTACTTAAGTTAGTTAACTATTCATTATAGTGGAGACAGGTAAAATTACTTCGTTTGTGTAGTTCTTTTATCCTACTCAGTTTGCACAGTTCAATTCAAATAAACAAGAAGAGCCCCAGCATCAAAAGATTAATAGAAATGTATAGCTACGAATGCAGTCTAAAAGCAATACAAAATTATCTTTTCAAAAGGGAAGATTTAAATTTATGGCTTGTTAGATGAATCTAGAGTAAACAGTTTTTCTAAATGAGACAATGAAGATTACCTGAATTTTGTAGATTCTTCTGGTCTCCTTATCCAGGTGCAATTCTGCAGTTTTGTGACTATGTGAAGATAATAATCTTCTGAATATCTAAAAAAGGCAACATCAAACACTTGAATATATATGTATGTATATTTAGAAACAGTCTCTAAAACATTCAAATGATGCATGTATTAATAATAATGTGCATGGTGCATATATAATAGATTTCTTTTAGAACACCATGACCTATTTTATTTTTGTAATTTGTAATAGTACTACCCTCATTTAATTAGCATGACCTACTAAACATTGCTTCTTAATAGTGGTGTCCTAATGAACTTTTCTTTTCAGAAACTTTCAAAAGTACACTGGTTTCAAACTTAAATATTTGACCATAAATGTCTTGAAGTTATTAGAAATCATCTCAAGTGCAAAAGTCCAAAATAATACAAAAAATATCTTTCTTGTATTTGGTGTTTTAAACTTCCAAAATGTTTTGAAATGTGGCTTTTGCAAGCCAAGATGAAACATTACACTTCTTATGCCTTTTCTTTCATTTACCTTATAGAGTCCCCAATGCTCAATTCAATCATCTAAGACCATAGACCAATATTTACAGATGTAAGTTTTCCTTCAAATTATCTCTTAAATAAAATAATCTGTTGTTTTACATCAACGAGCATTTTGGTTACATTGGTACATGTAACCAAAGAGCTTTCTGCTCCTTTTAAACTCTTTCAAGAGATTTAAATTTGTCCGTATGTGAAATACTTCAGAACATGTAAGTAAAAAGAATGGAGACATTTCTTCCCTTATAGGTTCAATGCTAATACTTCTACCATTTGTGCTTGGATCCTAATATAGGTTTTTTAAAAACAGTAACTCTGACTTATAAGGAGGATTGGGGGAATGGGAAGAAGAGATGATATGGATGCCATGACTACAAATTTGATGGGACTCATGTCTCCAGAAAAGCTCTACCTTGTATTATTTTAGCAAAAATGGCTTAGCTTTGGCCCAAAACCAAATGATCACGAGTTTACTTAAGCTGGAACTTAGAGGTGTGTATCTTGAACAGTTCTACAAGAGCTGGGATGGCAAGAAACCTCACTTGCCTTTAAATGGAGCATGAGAATTGATAAAAAGGAATATAAAAAAGGCTGTGGTGGCTTGCAACGGCAGAGGTCAACAACCTGAAAGCTTCCTTCTCTCTCTGTGTTCAACATGCTTTTAGGTACCACAGCTTTATAGTAAACATTTGAAAAAACCAGATCTCTTTTTTTGTTTGCTTCATAAAAGTACTGCAACTGCTAAAGTTAACTTGTTTATCTACCCCTGAGTAAAATCATGTCCCATTTCCACACGGAAAAAGAAATGAAACTTTTTAGAGGAATTCTGCATTAGAATTGATCTTTGGCTCAAGTTTGCACCTGGGAAAACATGTACGATTTTCATTCTCCAGACTTAGCAAACTCTTAAAGGAACTAGATGATTGTGACTAAACTGATTTTACTGAGCCCTTGCACAACTCCAGAGAGCAGGAATGAACGGGCAGAAGTGGGAGAAGAGCAAAACTACTTTCATTGCAGCTGTAGCTGACCTGACCTGGTGCAGTACATTCTTCCTCCTTCCAGTCCAACTCCAAATCTGTTCTCTCCCTTGTGCCACTGCTGGTATTTACTTGACTCCACCTCTTTTGTTTTTGCCAGCTTTTGCACTCGTCAAATGCCTTCATAAGCCACTTTAATTCACTACCATGACAAAAAAATAACCCACAAAGGAAAAAAAAATGCATATACATTTTCTTCTTCTTTAGTGTGTTAAAGCAGATCAGGAAAGATTCCATCAAACACCACAGCCAGTATAAGCAAGGAGTGATGGGAGTAGAGAAGCTGGGAACAAGGCCTTCCTATTTTGGCAGCTGCCTGCTGGTATGTTGTATTAGCAGCCTTGGAACTGCAGCCAGAGAAAATGGAACTACTTTTTTGCTGAAGCTGCTACCTAAATTGGCTCACTGTGGGGTCAACAAGTGTCAGTACCAGGCAGGACAGGGAGTGCATGTGGGGGGAGGATGGGATAGAAGCACAGGACCAAAATAGCCTACGCTGATGTTGAATCACTCATCTAGTTTTATTCCTTAAGGCTAAACAATAAATAACTCTCAGATGCTGGGACTTATGGAAAAATTCCAAAAATTAATAGAATAACAGGGCATGAAGAGTTACTTAGGCTATCATTATCTAGGAGAAAAAAATATAAAAAAAGCAAATTCTAGCCTAAAGACATTGATAAGATGAAGATTAGAGTCAGAAATGAAAAGAAAAATTACCATCAGCTCAGAAAGAAATAGCATGGACTGACAAGTTATTAGCAAGTTACAGGGAAACATTTGGTAAGGAGAAAAATCAAAGCATCATCCATAATGTAGGTGTAAGGCCTCAAGAGAAACACAGGCACTCACTGTCAGAAACTGTAAGGACCTTCTTATACATGTAACAGAAGCTGCACCTAGGGTAAAAACACCAATTACAATGCAAGAACACTGCTGCCTTTCCACTGCTCTCTACTGGGTGGAATGACTCTTGCTCAGAGGTGTCTAAGCTCACCAGCTCAGAAAAGCACCACTTACAGGTCCTTACAAGGCACACCACCACCTCTGCTCCACCTGTGCATCCAGTTTTGCTCCTCTTGTGACTTACAAAGACACTATGGACTGCCAGAACTCCTCTTTGCCAGCACTGGCACAGCACCACAAGTGGCAGAGATAACCCAGCAGCATGTCCTGAGGAACAGAAGCTCCTGACTGTGGCAGCTCTGCAAGGCGGCTGCCACATCTGCTCACACCAATATAAGGCTTCCATGAAATGAACTCTACTTGAATACAGACAATATTCCCACAGATTAATTTTTTTAAAGACTCAAAGTGAAGCTCTGGGGTTTGCTGCAGCTGGGTTTACTGCCCAGAAAGCATTGTTTTCCTCTCAGAAAGCCTATTTTAGCATTTCCTGCTTTAAAGGAGCCTTGGGGACTCACTCCTCCAATGGAATCAGTCCAGAAGGCCATCAGAATATCATTTCACGGCTCTGCTGTAACCCAGACAGTCCTCTTCTCCACTGTTCCATTTTAAAGAGCTGGGACAATACATACATTTCCACTGGCATCCGGGAGCTTACAGCACATATTCACTGACGCTAAAAGGGTTTTATTATTAAGAGAAAAAAGCTCAGGTAAATTGAACTATAAAAATACATGGACAAGACAATAATTACAGTGCTGAGAATAGCGAATGAAACACGTTTCGTCCTGTTTTTGTCTGCCACCTGCATCACAACCATTATAATAACTTGCTGTTGTAGAAAACTCACTTATACTGTATGAGCCTTGCTGACTAACACCTGGAAGGTTTTTTTTTGCCTATAGTACTTGTCAGGTACGCAGTGACCTTCTACATTAACTGTAGTGGCTAAGGTGGAATTATTATGCACAGTCGAGGCACTGACAAAGTATAAGTATCTTCTAATTTTTGGCAGTATCTAAGGGACAACAGCAAGGACGGGAGTGTTGAGATAGTAGGGAGACAATATGTAAAATGTCAGAACAGAGAGACAGATGCAGCCCCACTGGTTACTTGCTAAAACAAAACACCTACTTGAAAAGAAGCTATGTGAATTAGAAAGAAAATTGAGCAGCAGGAGTGAAAAAAGGAGATATTCCTACTTGGCAGCTTATTTCAAGAAACAAACAAATAAAAAGAAAAACAACAGCAGGAAATGCAAGAGAAAAGGAGGATCCCTTTTGCCTTTGGACACTTTAATACTACCAAAACAACTATCAGTTTTTAAAGCCCTCAGGAGAGTGTGCACAGGGCTTGCTCTAGAATAAAAATGGAAAACTGCCAGCAAAACTCAGCATTTCAGGCTCTTTATCACCACCAGCACATACCTGCTATAATAATAACTTCCCACTTACATAGCATTTTTTACTATCAAATCATTTGACAAGCTTTAAACTAGTAATTTTTTCCCTTTCTGCCAACTTAAGAGGCAGGAGTGTCCAGAATGTCCCTGAAAGTCTAGAACTGCAATATAAAGCATTTATATACCTTGCCTGTGGGTCACACCTTGAAAAAGCAACAAAGATCCCTGCAGCTCGTCTCAGTGAAGGGCAATGAGTTGCAATATTCACGGCACAAAGCAATCCCTTGCTTCTTTGTTCCAAGCATCAGTTTCTCTTCCTACCTGCCCAATTCATCTTCTGCCTCGTTAAATGGTGCAGCTCCTTTCTCTTTAGCCACAGAATAAAGGTCTCACAATTCCTAAAGCTTCTCCTACAATCTCAGCTCCAAAATGTTCTAGATATGAAGAGCACATCTGCATTCCTGCAGCCTGTACAACTTTGTAACACACGGGATAAATAACAGCATTTATATTGCTATAACTGGATTTTGGAGGCAGTACAGTGACTGGTTGTCCTTCTCTTGGTGTTAATCATTCAGTTCTTCAGTCAACTCTTTGACCTCTGTTTGCCAATCTCTGTTTCAGCTCTCACTAGCAGCGCATCAGTAACATAGTGGTCTACCACCCTTCAAAAGAGTAAAAACTTCAATGATAGCGTTGCTGATGAGGTAGAATATTGATGGGAGAAGAGGTTATAGAGAAAAAAAAAAAAGTAAGCATTAAAAGAGTAAAGACAGAATGCTGGGAATATGGTGACTTAAAAATAGGTGAAAGATCTTAAAACACACTGAGAAACTGAGGAGAGGGCAGAAAAGACAGGAGAAGTTTTAAAATCATGATTTAATGTTGTTTCTGTGTTAAGGAACACAGAACCAGTCCTTTCAATGGGGAAAGGCACATAATTATTTTTAGCAGAGCTTTTGTTTCTCATTCCATTTCTCTTCTCTTCACAAATGGAGCGGGGAAAAAAAGAAACCTTCCAATTTTAAAGACACCATGGCACATAATTAATTTTAAGCTGGAACTCAGTCCTAATGGGAAGCCTTTCTTATTTACAATGTTTTATTTATTAGTGCATTCATATAGGCAAAATGTTACATGTCAAAAGCAATGGGGTGCTTCTCCCATTTTCACTTTAGCAAGCGGCAAGGATTTGAGCAGGGCTGATATCAAATATTTTTTTCCATGTCAGGAAAAGGCAGAACAGCAAATTGAAACCCAAAATCAATTGGGGGTGTTTTTAAAATGTATCTAAAATTGAATAATTACTTTCCTGTGGACTAGTTATTATAATGAGTGCAATTAATTAGCAAGTTTTTATACTTGTACATTTTTATACTCACTCTAGTCAATATGCTGAAAAGAATCCATTAACTGAGGTTGCTCATAGCAGGAGTGTTCACCAATCAGGAAAAAGACACTCAAGAATGAAATTATACCTCACAAATTCTGTTCTACCTTTTTGTGAATATCTCGGAATAAAATGTTGCTAACTGGCAAGGAGAAATCTTGTTGACTTATATTGTGAAAATAAAAAAAAATAAAATCCAACCTTGAATAAATCTAATACATGTGAAAGAAAAAAATGCAGGCAAACATTGGTCGAACAATTTCAGTTTCCTGTTGTATAGCTCCACATTAATATCATCGAGAATTATGTAAAAGGGACAATCTTTTACCCTTCCATTTAAAACAAACAAAGCAGAAAGCACAGCAAACACCTACCTTTTCTTCTTGATAGATGATGACAAAATGTTGTCCTGAATTGCCTTACATTTTGAAGCCTGTTCAAACTGGTAAATTCCATTTTTATTAACAGTTGTTCTGTTTAAAGGGGGGGGGAGAAAAAGCAACAAACTTTAAAAGAGAGAACATATTCTGACAATGCTGTCACATTTACTTTGCTATGACAATAAGATTAATAACAGTTGATTTAGCTGAAAACATTACCAAAGAAATCTTATTGACTTCTATTGTGAAGCTCTTGTATAAAAGGGGAGTTTTCTGCTAGTGACTATAAAATATTTGATTCTTTAAAGTAACCCAATTTCATAGTCTGAATTATATTTTCTGTTTTATGCTGTAATCAGAAAATGTAATTTAAAAAAAAGAATTGAAATGGGAAGCCTCTTGAACATTATGTTTTGAAGATATTTAAAATATTTACCAGTAAATTATTTAGCAGATGTGATTTCCTAAAGTTGTTGATGAAATGCAATATTCAGAGCCAATGTAATATGTACAGGAAACACCACAGGTGAGGTGGATCTTTTTACATGGACCTTAACTTATTGACTTGAGCTTAATACTCCCTCCCTTGTTTATTCTTTATTTACACAGTGAGAATAAATATTTGTAAAAGGAACCAAGGCAAGTGCCAGACAGTGATCTTTAATTCCTGTTGTCTTATTTTCACCAAACTCCTGTGTGGTCCTCTTGCTCTGGCAGTCCCATTAGAAGATTGAGCTGTAAATTAGTAAATGACTGAGATACCAAGATCTTATTCCTCACCTCAGTTCACCCTGTATCTAGGTTCAATCTCATACAATCACCCTCTTCCCTCATTAACCTTCTGGTGTGTGTATTGTCATCTATCAAGAAGTTTTTTCCTCCAGCATTTTTATTTTCCTTGCTCCTCACCATCTTCCCCTCCCCCCACCCCGTTCCTTTTCGGTTCTTTCCACTGATTCACTACTTACGGAGCACTTGGACACTGCAACCTATTTGTCCAAACCAGAACTAGAAATACAGAAGACAGATGCTGTGTCATTCACTCCTGGGTGTGAGCTGCAGCAGTGAAGAGAACCTGTGCTGTTCTTAGAAACACAGAACAACCGAGCCATCTCTGTACAGAGGCACTCATACACAAAGAGAAAGGGTCTTCCTGCTTTGTACACAACGCACTCTGCTTCTGAACCATCACTCCTTTTACTAACAAGGACCAAAACTCCATTGCCTTTACCTGTTAAAACACGGAGACCACTTATCAACAAGATTTCAGACAAGCTGATTTTGAAGCTCTTACTTGGGAAAGATGCCATTTCAAATCACGGAATCACAGAGTGGCTGAGGTTGGAAGGCACCTCTGGAAGTCATCTGGTCCAACCTCCTGCTCAGGCAGGGCCGCCTAGAGTCAGTTGCCCAGGACCATGTCCAGACGGCTTTTGAATATCTCCAAGGGTAGAGACTCCACAACCTCCCTGGACAACCTGTGCCACTGCACAGTCACCCTCACAGTGAAAAAGTGTTTCCTGGTGTTCAGAGGGAACCTCCTGTGTTTCAGTGTGTGCCCATTGCCTCTGGTCCTGTCACTGGGCACCACTAAGAAGAACCTGGCTCCATCCTCTTGCACCCTCCTTTCAGGAATACATCGATAAGGTCCCCCCTGAGCCTTCTCTTCTTAAACAATTAAAATCTTAAACAATTCAAATGAGAAGAAGTCTGACTGAAGAAGAAAGAGCAGAATAAATGCTTGTTTATTTTGCTACTGAACTGACTGGCATGTTCGTAGCTATGACAGGGGAGGAAAAGGAACAAAGCGCCTTTCCTTCTCTTTCCATTGCCCATGAATTTTCTAGTGAATCAGTCACTCCATCGGAGCAATTCACCCAGGATGTAGGCTGCAGAGGAGAGAGATCAGCTCTCCCCCTTTCTTTCCACCATCAGGAACTTCTTCTCAGTATACCGCCAGTGTCCCTAAGGAAGTATGCAGTCTGCATGCCCCTTGTTGAGGGCAATGGTAAGACAACACAACGTAAACCTCTGTCCTTTCAGTTCTGCAGTGACTTTAACAGATAGTAAGAGCTATCACTACCTACTGAGAGCTCCTTGGCTGATTTTGCATACAGCTCCTTATCTAGTTCTTTTTCAAGGAGCGACATACAAATGTGAGGGCAGAAGGCTCTCAGAGCACACAGTTAAGAGGATCAAGCACACAACTCAGCAATCTTACATAGTAAGTGCCAGCAAATATTCTGCCTACACCATTTACGCACACAAGTTTATTGCAGCTTGGTCTGAATGGTTCTGTCTACACCGAAGAACCAGGTGTGCCCTTTCACAAAAGAACCCAATACCAGTTCCCAAACAAATTTAGTTAGCACTAAATCATGTTTCTTCTCTCTTGCTTCTTTAACTCAGTAAGCTCAAATTATTCTTCTGCAGCTGCAGCTTAAAGTAAGAGAAATGGCTACAGGCAAAGCTTTGCTGTATAAACAGCACCTGAAAAAAAGAACTACTGATATCATAAGCCAAGTGCATGTTATTGCTGCAAATAAGTCTTTCATTACAGCTAAAAATCAAGATGCTGGATGCTGATTTGAGAAGTGGCCCCAGCCCTTCTGAGCCACTGCTGGCCAGAGGAGACCTTCTTTAACACATGGAGCCTGCCAGGAAGACCAAGTCAGAGCAGGCGGTTAGGTTTGATCAGCTCACTGCGAGGTGTGTTTGCAGGCATCATCGGAGAACCAACGTTCTTTCACAAGTAGGTTTCAACTCTGTGCAGAGAATCATTACAAGGTCCTTACAGCTTCCTATTAATTTATGTCCTGAGATCAGTGTGGCAGTGAATAAATGTTCTCTCAACCAAATACGAGCTTTACTCAACAGACTTTCAGTCTTTTTAAATTCATAGCACTAAGATCAACCGAAGCAAGTTTACAGTTGGACTTGATAATCTTAAAGGTCTTTTCCAACCTAAATGATTCTATGATTCTATGATCCTAAGTTGGCTCGTTTTTTAACATGTAATTGCTTTTTATGCACACATTTTCAAGACTTGAAAAATTCAAAAAAGGAAGAAGTCAGCTAAAAAAGAATGAGCAAAATAAATCCCTGTTCTGTTTTGTCATTAAATCTGACAATCACTTCTACAGCCATCAAGGGGAGAAAAAAGGAATAAGGAGAGTCTTTCCTTCCCTTTCCATGACACATGTAAAGATTGGTGAAAATGGCGTAACTGTGGGCAAAACCAGACACGAATTTTAATCCAAGTTCTTTATCCATATAATACAGGCACAAGACAGATCACCAAGATGCTTCTTCTGTGGCTTTTTCCACACAAAATCTACGCAACGCTCTTTATATGGTGTGAAAAGATACAAAAATAAAACAATTTATTTGCAAGACATGCAAAACAATTACTTATTCTAGTAAAAGTTAAATTTCTGAATTTCTGTTTCACTGTCGGAGTCGCCTCTGCTTCACATGAGTGAAAGATTTTTGCATTCGGATAAAAGGGGTGTGCAAGGGGCAGTCCAGACTTCTACTGCATTATTCATTGCAGAGTTGTGCAGACATCAGACTCAGATTAGATTTCTGATCACTTAGGACAATTATGCCAGGCAACATTTATCACTAAATGAATTTACCTCACCTAGTGGATGACAGTCTTTGTTCAATACTTAGAACTGCACTAAAAATTCTGCAATGAAATCAGATAACATGCCTAACAACGCAGATATCAGGCTACATTCAACTACTTTGCAAACTCTTAAGCTAGATGAGAACTTGAAGTGGAAACCATGTTATATTCTGTTGATTTGAACTTATAAAACGGATGAGACAGGGAAATTTCTGCTGCATTTCCCTTAGAGTTTAGATGTTCTCAAAGCCAACCTCACTGGCCAAAATCTGAAAAGCAGGGGGTTTTTTAAATCATAAACGAACAGCTTGAGGACCACATACTTCCTATGGTAATTCTAGGAACTCAGAAAGTACACCATCTGTACTTTAATAAATCCACAGTAGATTAAGACCATGTGCCATATTTATCAGCACGTTGTTATTCTATATCTTGCTCTCAGGAAGACAGCAGTTCCTTAAACCGTAAAACTCTTTAAGATAAAGATTGCACCCACCTTTAGAATAAGAAATAGAGAAACTATATGGAAAGTCCATGGCCCCTTTTGCTGCACCTGTAGCATTCAGTCCTGAGACTACAGGGAGCCTTAGTGCACGGAATCACCGGACAGACAGGTACCTCAGTTAACATGGAGTTCTGGGGGAGCAGTGGTACAGGGAGGGAAAGAAAAGGGAAGCCCTTTAAAAACAAAACCAAACTCAACCCCAAACAGTTATCAGAGTAGGAATATGGATGGACATACGATGGATGAAAATAGGATGAATGGTAGGGGGAAAAAAAAAAAACAACCAGACGGAAAAAGGAAATATAGTGCTGTGAATTATACCATAACATAAAGATATGCCCAGGACTGAAAGGCCAATCCTCCAGAATTCCCACAAAATCAGCTGGAAACAACTGAAAGAATGTGGGGTGAGATTTTCAAAAGAGCTCAGAACTGGACTGTCTGGCAGCACTGAAAGCAACAAGAATTTCACCCCTAATTTCAGCAGGAGTTAAGTCCACACTGAATGTAAGGAAAAATCCCACTCATTGGCTTTATTCACTCCATGCCCAGCAGAACTAGTTGTTGCACTTTTTCCATGGCTTCCTGCTCTTGTCTGCCTGAAGCAGCACAGGACCTCCGAACCCTGTTCCAGTTGAGCATCTCCAGCTAAAAAGGATAACTTCTGCATGGAAAACTGCACATTTATATCCTTCTACCAAACTGGCACTCAACAACACTATCCAGACTGTGAATACCTTCTATCTTAATCTCTCCCTTGAAGAGAGATTAATTTATATTTGAATCTCATAGTCCATTAGTTGAATACTATTAAAAACCCATAATCCATACTTCCCTAGGAAGGGTGCTCTTAAGTGCTATCTTTGACACTATTTCAAATGAATCAGATGATATATAGTGAATATAGTGACGTTTTTAAGGTTTACAACACCTTGATTAGTAAGGCAATACACAATTTAAATGCTTGGTGAAATGGACTATAAAAATGGCTTTATCAAACCATAGGAGTAAGAATTTGTCTCGTAACATTAATCACAGTAACTGTGAAAGAGACTGATCCTACTATCCTTGTTCAAGTTCCCATGGAGGTTTTGCTTATCTAAGGAATGCTAAATCAGGTCTTTAAGACAAGAATTTTGAAATTATTTGGAAGACCTTCTGGTGCATTCACCAGAGTTATACATAACATCAGATACTTTTTATTTATAAAATCCATAAACCACATGACACATAACATGACAAGAAACAGAGTCTCACAGTGGGTCAAGTGAAAAAAATACGGTACTTACACTAAAATGATGTTACAATAGTACACGATAGACAGAATGACAGAGCAGTTTCACTTGGACCAAGTAAACAGAAAGAGGCTGGGAAATCTTTCAACACTGTCAGAACATAAATGTGTCTTGGCAGCAGCTTTCAGCTGAACACCTATTCATTTAGACAGAACTAATACATGAGGCGTGTTAAAAATGCGCTCCTAAAATATGTCTGCGTGCATCACTTGGGAATGAAGGAAAAAAATACTGAGAGAGCAGTAAAATTAGTGAAGTGGCCACCAGTGCTGACTAATCTAAACTGTAGCAAATTATTTGTGCAATATACTAAGCTACTGTTCATAATTGTGGTAATAGCCTGCAAGAATGCAATATTTTGACAGGAGACAGAATGTACAGGTCTCTCTAGCATAGTTAATTAAGTATAGTTGTTTATTCCCTAGGCCTGCGTAAAGCTCTGCTGCTGAGAGAGGAAAACAACACTATGGAACACTAACTTGTTTACTTGTAGCTCCTCAATCACTTCCTCCCACTGTTCAATTACCCCAACAGTCTCTACACTGTGCTTGCCCTGGACCTGCGAAGACAGAGAGTAAGTTAGGGAAATAGTAAGTGAATGCCTTAAAATTGGCGACACAAACAGAGTAACCGAGTAGTGGTGGTCAGTTCTTCAGGGTACTGCTGCCTTGTTATTACTTGTATATAAAGTATATATAAATAGCGCTTAAGAAAACTATTTTCACTTCCCTTGTAGGAGCTGGTATTATTTATCTGCTATATATTCCTGGGCAGTACAAAAGGAGCTAGAATTTCTGCCCAAGCTTAACATAGCACACCCTGGGCCTCATAACAAAGAAAAGACTACCTAGCTCCTCTTACTATTGTCACCTTCCCCTGATAAGCACTAGCAGTACTGAGCCCTCTATTTTGCAATTAATGTTGTGACAACACAAACAAATATGCTGGCACAAACACAGGTGGGGAGGGAGGGAGTGTCTAAAAGTCAAGTGTCTAAAGTGGGGACAAGTGCCTGATGACTACTTTTGGTTGTGCTGTTGGTTTAAGCAAGTTTAAGCTGTACTTGCAGTTACAGCTTAAAAACCAAGAGGATGGTATGAGGCATAGACATGAGGATTTGCCAGAGAACCATAGTATTGTGGTGTAAATGATACTGGTTCAATGAATAAATTTGGGGACTACTAGAGAAATCTTACTAACAATGGCCTTTTTTTTTAGTAAGAAACCCTACTAACAGGCACAGTAGGCTGTGAAATAAACCCAAGACAAAAACTGGAAGTCACACTGTAGAGGCAGTCACATTGTTCAAGTGGATGAGGGAAAGGCTGTGGATGTTGTCTACCTAGACTTTAGTAAAGCCTTTGACACCGTTTCCCACAGCATTCTCCTGGAGAAACTGGCTGCTCATGGCTTGGACAGGTGTACTCTTCGCTGGGTAAAAAACTGGCTGGATGGCCAGGCCCAAAGAGTTGTGGTGAATGGAGTTAAATCCAGTTGGTGGCCAGTCACAAGTGGTGTTCCCCAGGGCTCAGTATTGGGGCCAGTTCTGTTTAATATCTTTGTCAATGATCTGGACGAGGGGATCAAGTGCTCCCTCAGTAAGTTTGCAGATGACACCAAGTTGGGCGGGAGTGTCGACCTGCTTGAGGGTCAAAAGGCTCTGCAGAGGGATCTGGGCAGGCTGGATCGATGGGCTGAGGCCAATTGTATGAGGTTCAACAAGGTGCAGTGCCAGGACCTGCACTTGGGTCACAACAACCCTATGCAATGCTACAGGCTTGGGGAAGAGTGCCTGGAAAGCTGCCTGTCGGAAAAGGACCTGGGGGTGCTGGTCGACAGCCAGCTGAATATGAGCCGGCAGTGTGCCCAGGTGGCCAAGAAGGCCAACGGCATCCTGGCTTGTATCAGAAATAGTGTGGCCAGCAGGAGTAGGGAAGTGATCGTCCCCCTGTACTCGGCACTGGTGAGGCCGCACCTCGAATACTGTGTTCAGTTTTGGGCCCCTCACTACAAGAAAGACATGGAGGTGCTGGAGCGTGTCCAAAGAAGGACAACGAAGCTGGTGAAGGGTCTGGAGAGCAAGTCTTATGAGGAGCAGCTGAGGGAACTGGGACTGTTTAGTCTGGAGAAGGGGAGGCTCAGGGGAGACCTTATTGCTCTCCACAACTACCTGAAAGGAGGTTGTAGCAAGGTAGGTGTCAGTCTCCCAAGTAACAAGCAATAGGACAAGAGGAAATGGCCTCAAGTTGCACCAGGCGAGGTTTAGATTGGATATTAGGAAAAATTTCTTCACTGAAAGGGTTGTCAAGCATTGGAACAGGCTGCCCAGGGAAGTGGTTGAGTCACCATCCCTGGAGGTATTTAAAAGACGTGTAGATGTGGTGCTTAGGGACATGGTTTAGTGGTGCACTTGGCAGTGCTAGGTTAACAGCTGGACTTGATGATCTTAAAGGTCTTTTCCAACCTAAACGATTCTATGATCTAACACTTAACAAGAAAAAGTGGTAAAAAATGTCCTGTAAGAGACAAACCACATCTTCAAGGTTATTTACTAAGACACAGATCTTCAGAGAACTTTAGGTGCCTGGTCACCATCTAATTAAACATTGATGTGCATAATAGCTGCCTAAATATCTATGACAGTCTGAACCAATCCCCTGCTTTTCATCTATTCATCCTTCAGTTTCATCCTTTTAAACGAATTACTCAAAGTAAAAGAACAGATTGGCTTTCAATATTGCGAGGCAACAGAATAATAGGGCATTAGAGATTCTTCAGGAGATGTCTGGTTACTAATATGCCTCCAACAGCAAAGGAAATCATGATAAGAAGAAAGATTAGCTTGCAATTCTGAAGATTGTCTAGATTACTTATACTTGGAGTTCAAGAAGGATAGCACCAATTTTTTTTTTTTTTTCCTTTCCTGGATCCTCCAACCAAAGTTGGTGAGAAAATCTTAGCTTCCCAGAAAAATACATCGAACTGATGAAGAGATCAGAGTCTAACCTAACATCCATGCACATCCTCTTACTCTTAGGCAGGAAAGCGCATTGCTGTCAGCAACACAGCAATGTTATTCAAACCGTCAGGATACTTTAGGAGAACCATACTTCAGGAAGTCTGCACCAATAGATTGTTCCTAGTTTTATGCATCAACATATTAACGTAGCCTCATCTGATTCAAAAATTCACCAGCACCTGTACAAGCTATTTCAACAAGGGACTCTTCTGTCCTTTTGCTATACTCATGGATACTACAGCAAAGCCCCACTGCAAGCTGGAATCTAATTCCTATTGACCAGACCATCCATCTCCATCACTGAGGGATTGGTCTGAATCTCCCGAATGAGTCCAGATGCTCTCTGGATCAAATCTCTCCAGCATGGCCCTTAGCCAGGACCAGTCCAGCTGCTGCCTGGATCAAACCCCTCTAGCATGGCTCCCTGCCCAGTCAAGCTGCTCTCTGGATTAAGTAACAGCTCCTGGTCAGTCCAGCAGCTCTCTCTCCTTTCTCATATGCCAAACATGCACCACAAACTCCTGTGAGGCCAGCTTACTGAGCGTAGTCACTCAGGTGAGAAAGAACATCCTCTCTTGGATTCAGCCAGCAAGCCATCCCTCCAAAGACACTACGGTTATAGGAGCTAGAGTGAAATGAAACTTTTTTTGATGAATAATTTACTTGTCACACTTTTGCAGTCACTTAGTCACTAAGAAATACAATTTCAGGTTGATCAAAACTAGCTCCAAATTGGTGCCAAAATCCTCCAAGTAGATTAAGGAAAGACATGTATTTAAAATCTCATGCTCACTTGCCTTATTACAGAGATTAAAAACTGACCCATACATGCCATGGATTTTCAGCCCTCTTCGGTATGTGTTGCTTCCACTTTCTTTGCTCCAGTTGTGAGTGTACTAACAGCAGATGAGAAGTAGCTAGACTCTGTTCTCTGAAGTGCTCTCTGCCAGCATTTCTAGTCAATTTGACTCCATAGTTTAGCACACAGAGCTGAGTGGCAGGAGACTGCAGCTCAGAAACTAGCAGGGAAAAGGAAGAGTATGAGAAGATGGGGCAGGGGGAGAACCACCAGACATAACACAAAACAGAGTGGAAAGGAGAATAGAGTGACAGCTACAAAAACCAAAGCAGAACAGAGTACATACTGCAAAACCAATAAATTGTAAGGAGTGGAAAAGAAGGAAAAAMAAAGCCGAAAGGGAAAAAATGAGCACAGGAAAAAGAAGCAGGCTAGAAGCACATAATAGCAGTTAGAATTCTGCAAAAGTTCCTCTCCTTTTGTTTCACTCTAATTTTGAAAGATGTTATAAACTTACAGTTTGTGAAAGTTCTAAATTTTGAGACAGGGAGCACAAGGGTCTCTCACCAGACATGCATAAGAAACCTACTGTTAGGGTACACTGCAATGGTTACTACGACTAACGTCACTTGCATTCACTTAGGGAAAGCATATGTTGTTTCAACCTCAAATTCAGCTAGATTGGGTGAAATGGCGGCCTCAGTAAGGTTAACTGCATTGTCACCAGTGAATTCAATATAACCAGGACATCACAGTTCCCATTAAAGTCTCAATTCCCAAGTTCTTTCTAATTTTTATCATGTGTTTTTGACCATAATATATATCAACATATAATAATCATTGGAACTGCAATGTTAATGAGGCCATATAAAGTAAAAGAGAATAGCAAAAATATTTGCAAACTACTTCTTACATAGTAATATCTCATGTGTAGATTACACCACCCTCTTCTGCACTATTAGTTTTCCTACAGTGTGTGAAGACTCAAGAGCATGAAAACACAGTCATTAATATTGAAGCCTGCACGTAAGACGTGACTTGTTTCACAGCAAATTTTGCCAACTATTTTCATATTAAACTTCACAGTATAAAATAACAGGCTGTAAAGCAATGATCTACACTGATCTAAAAGATCAAGCCATGGGATCAAGCAAAAGGGTTCCACGAAGTGAGATGCTACACAATATGAAAAAGGATTCATATGTTTGGCCTTCATCCTATGGATTTTAAAGGAGAAATCTGTATTTTTAACTAAATACACATTATAAAAATGATAACAATATTACCCAGCTCCACCTTCCTGGAAAGAAGAATAAAAGATACCTGGAACATGCCATTCAGCAAGCACTTTTTGCATTGTATGTTAAAAAACTGCTATACGCAACATATTATTGCGCTCAAAACCAACGGACAGAGTGACAGCCATCATTAAGAGTGTCTACGAGCAAATAATTTATTGCAGTTAAAGTGAATTTTAATTTCCTCAGTCTCTAACGCTCTGTCTGATTAAGCTCCAAAACAAAAGGAAGAATGAACTGGAGCGAAGGCAAATTTCTGCTTCTGTAGACCCCTCCACACGGACCCACACTACCAGTAACTGAAGGCGGGCAGCCCGTACCTGTTCTCGGTCTGAGGAAGGGACGGTAGGGGGGACCTGAGGGCTCGCACCACTTTCGGCGTGACAGCAGCTACTCCTGCGTCCTCCTCCCAGCCCCTGGCAAGCAAGACGGGAAAACAAAGTTGTCAAAACCAGTGATTAAACATCACCAAGCGTGAGCGGCGCCCGTCTCCTCCCCACGAACCGTTCACACGCCGCGAACACCCGAGCCGAGCCGAGCCCAGCCCGCGCCGGGGTCCACCGCGCCGGGCTCCGCCGCGCCCCTCTCCCGGCGGAGGGCGGCAGGAGGCTCGCCACGTCCCGCTCCTTCTTCCCCAGCCGGCTCCACGCTCTCCCGCCCCGCAGCCCCACCGCAGCGGGCGAGGCCCCCCAGCCGCCCTACCTGGCCCGGAGGGGCTGCTGGCCGCCCAGACGCAGGAGGCAGCCGCCGAGCAGCAGGCTGCCCAGCGCCGCGGCCAAGGCGATGACAGCCCGCATGGTGCGCTCGGCAGCGGCGCCCGCCGCAGCTACAGCCGCCCCATAGTATTTAAGGGAGGCTACGGGGAGGGGGAGGCGGCCATGGCAGCCACAGGGTCTCTCCGCCCCGCCCCTCGCCCGTTCGGGCGGCCGCAGCCTTGCGCCGCCGCCATGAGCCCCCCTCCCACCGCGGCCGCTGCTCGGGGCCCTGCTCACCGAGGCGGCAGGGGCTGGTTGCTCCCGCGGAGCTGGCGCGGCCGGGCTGAGGGGCCGGGCGGGGGCGGGCCGGGCTGGGCTTCCCGCCAAACTTTCCCCTCAGGCGAGCTGCGCGACGCTCCCCGGGCAGGTTCCCGGGGGGTGGCCGCCGCCGTGCGGGGGGCGGCTTGGCAGGGGGCTGCCGCCTCGGTTTCCCTGCTCGCTCCCGGGGCGGCTTGGCGCTGTGAGCTGCCAGCTGCCGCGGCCTGAGGGCAGGACCCGGGCGGCCTTTGCTAACGGCCGCTCGGAGCGTTTCTCGGTAGCAAAGGCAGCGGGGCGGGTACCGTGCGGTGCGAGGGAGTTAAAATACTGTCGAAACTTTAATTGGGAGGGGCGGGGGGGGCTGCGGTGCCGGGGAGCGGGTGGAGGCGCCGTGCGGGGCGGCGGCGGGTTCAGTGTGCGGGGGTTACCCGGGAAGGAGCCGCCGGGGGAGGCCCCCGCAGCCTGCCCTGCCCCGTGGCTGGTGCAGCGTGGTCGCTGCTGCTTCAATAGCTTTTATTTATAAATAACGTTCAATGTGTTGTTTGTTTTGTGGTGTTTTTTTTATAAAGAGTATTTGCAGTGGTTTTGGTAAAGAAATGTTTCTGTAGTAAGTTTGCATCTTTTTGCCTAATTGTGTACTTAGTGTTGTTTTTACAAGGCCAACCATTGCTATGAGAAACCTAGTAAGGTGATAAGGTGCCATTAATTAGGCCTCCTTTATTAAGAGAGCGGGTAGTAGAGATGCTATACCTTACAGTAGCCTTTCAGTTGTGAGCCAGCTGACTGACACCTTGTTTTTGCAGATTCTTCCCTATCCTTCCTGTTTTCAGTATCTGCAAGCATTCCCCTAAGCCTTAGAGCTGCTGTTCTTATGTCTTCAAACAACGGCTGGAAAGTCTCAAAATAAGAGCTCTGCTGCAGCTATATAAATTAAGTAACAAGGGACTTGATATTGTGACTTGTAAGTGCTTAGATATGACAATAAGAAGCAGCATGCCTACGGTCCATCAGAGGAATGGCACAGCACCAGTTGTGATGGGGGATGCCAGGAAATATCTAATTATTTTTTGGGGCATTTCTTATGTCCCTGGCGAGCGGCGCTGTGGGTGCTGGTGGGAGGGAGCTAGAAGCAGTTGTGGGCTGGTGTTGCCAAGGGGTAGCAGGTATCAGACTGGCTCAGTGCACAGCCCCCCTGTGAGCACAGCTCAGTTGTCCTCTTGGCTTTGAAGTACTTAGTCATAACAGAGAAACAAAGTGTTAAGACTTCTGAAGTCGTGAAGAAGTTTGCCATTTTGAGGTTGTCATGAATCATAAATGTCTTGAACATGAAGGTGTTTCATCACCATTTCCAAAAAACTTACTTCAGCTTCAGGCCTATCCTATAAATCCAGTTGATATTTGTATATGAACATGTAGGGGCCAACAGTCAAGCTTTTCAAGGTATGTATATGTTCACTGGTTAGCAGATATTAGAAATTTCAATCCCACTGTTACCTCTGTAAAACTTGAAGGCTCCTGCTTATGTTAGTGGATATTCTCAACTATTTCATAATATCCATAAAATACTCTATGTAAAACAATAAATCTTTCATTTTAGAAAGTCTAGTGGTATTCTATTTCAGCTCTGAATGAAAGAAGACTAAGAATTACAGTCCAGAAAACTATCTGTTTTTTTTCCCCTCACTGTTATTTCCCTCTGCAATACAGTTTTCCCACGAGTCCTGAAGTATCACTGTCAGCTAATCCATGGGAAATTTAGTGATGCCTGTGAGGACATTGTATGTCAAGTTAGAGGTCTGCTGCCAACACCAGTCTATAATATTGGTAGAGATTTTTTTCCCAGATCAGAAGGTTAATCTTTGTGTCATATTAAAGTTCTTGCAAAGAAAATGGAAAAATTATGAACAATACCTGTTTAAATTAGACTTGGCACTTGCATTTACCAACAACTTTACAAACACTTATTGATTGTAACAATATCTTTAGGTGTTACTAGCCTTAATTTCCTGGCAGAGCAGCTTAGTAGAGAGGTTAAGTGACCTAACTGAGGGGTGAGATGAGAATCAATGGTAAATCAGGAATCAAATTTAGGAATGCTGGATTCAAAGATCAAGTTTCTTTTGCATCATGTTGCCATGTCAGAAGCAATGGTGTCAGGTAACATAATGTAGAGGGTCAAAATGATAAAGGTACAGGTGCCAAAGATGCCACACAGGAAAAGACAAAGACCCAACAGCATACACTGAGACTGTCCCCCATCCCGTCCTCCTCCTGACAGCTGGAAGCTGCTGCATCTTGGCAGCATCCCCCAGCCTCTGATTTCCATTAGCTTCTGAAGTCAGTGGGAACTGATAATTGCTGGCTTGCACAGAAGGAAGAGATCACTAATCAGCCAGGTGGTGTCATGATGACTTTGTTGCTGAGTTCCTACAACCCTACTTAGCTGCTAATTTGGAAAAGTAAAATGTAGCCTTGGGTATCATCTGTGAATGGCTGCTGCCCCCCAGGTTGACAGGATTGCATCTCAAAAGGAGTCTGGTGGTGGTGCCTGTAGAGCTGCTGGTCACATGGAGCTAGCTTAGCTGCCTTATTTCCAGCAGCTAAATCATATTAAGAAGCAATTAATGTTCATTAAATGCTTTCCTAATGCTGCCTCCTCATCTAAGCAATAGCTGTCACAGAGATATTAGTTATTGCAAATAGGAGGGGAGATGAGTGGTACAATTAGGAAGAAGAGAAAGGTGCTAAAGATATTCAGTGAAACGGGAGTCCCATGTTGTGGCAAAGCATGAGAGTCCCCAGAGTGAGGTGTTGGTGCAAGACTACTGTTTGGGTATTTTTAGTGTAGTCATCAGTGTGAGTGCTTTTAGCAAAAAACCCCTCAAACTCACAAAAACAAACCCCATGTGTTCAAACTGGGAGAAAGTCATTCGTTCACCAAGTTTCACAACTTTTTCATTTATTTCCACCCACAGTTCCAGGCAACATGGTTTAAATAATGATAAACAGCAAGAACAGAGGTGCTGTCTGCTAAACTCCAGGACATCAAATTGTCCAGGCCACTTCACAAAAGGAAAATGGCAAAAAACAATGCACTCCTGTACCCCATCAAAAAAAAAAAAAGTCTAATCCAAACCCAACAATCACCTTGTGTGGCTGTTGCTGCTATGCTTTTTTCAGTCTTGTCTTAAATGTTTTTCACTGTTTTTTTCAGGACAGGATTTTGTGTCCTATAATGTAACAAATTGGGCTTTGTTAAAATAATAACCTAGTAACTAAATTCAGCCAGCAAACAGTCTGTTGAGGTCTACATAAAACTAGCTGAAGTATTAAGTGTTCAAAAGCAGTTATGTGTACCCCAGTTTTGAGATGTTCATCGAGTGTGCCAGTGACGACTCATCCTGTAAGGCACTGTTCACTCTCCAGAGAAGGTCAAGGTGAAAAAAGTCAGGGCACGTGGAGAAGTCTTCAAGATGCTGGCCGTCTCTTAAGATGTCACGCTTATGGTAGGACTTGCCTCTTGTGCACCAAATTAGTGATTTTTCCCTGTGGTAAACTGGCTATGATTTTTATGTGTCAGAGTAATGTATTGTGTGTGCTTCACCAGATTCCTCTATTTAGTTTAACTGAGTAACCAGCTTCTCCTCTTTAGCAGTCGTGATCCTGCCCCATGGCAGATAAACATTCATTGACACAAAATGCATCTTGTAGCATAAGCAAACTTGAGGCCAGTAACTACTGAAAATCGGTGCTCTGCTGCCAGCCACCATGCAAGGCTTCATCCAATTAAGGGCACCACAGGCATTGAAATGCCCATGATTGTAGTGCAGTCCGGTGTGTGTGCTCTTCCTAAGGCAGCTGATGGGGGAAAGAGGATCTGAATTCTAATTAGATACAAAGGAGGATTTTAATGCAGAAACCCTGAAAACTTGCAAGTTGTTAACCTGAAGGGAGAGAGATGGGTTTTTTTCCCCTGTTCTCTCTTCTTCCTAAACGCTCTCAGCATGATTTCTTTACATGACACCGTAAGAAAGGCCATATTGGGTCAGAGTAGAACAGCCTGTTCTTCAGGCAGTGCCCAGTAGCAGACTCCTAGGGAAGAACACTGCAGTGATCCATCCCTAGGATCCTTTCTCAGCTTCCAGCAATCAACAGCTCAGGGAATTTCTGAACCAGAGCTATCTGTGTGTTTAGTCGCCTTTCATGGATTTTTTCTTCCATAATTGTGTCTAATTGCTTTTTGAAACCATGTAAACTTTTGGCATCAACAGCAGCTTGTGTCAATGATTTCCATCCAAGCTGAAATCCTTCCCATTACAATTAGCCCAGGAACAATTTGCTAAGAAAAATCTCTGTTGTTATTTGGAAACTCTGATCTCCTATGCTAAAGGACATGAAGCGGTAAGTATTCTTTTGCAAAGAACTTTACTATACATTGCACAAATCAGCACTGCTGTTAATACAAATTCACAGCATCCATTGCTAGAATTCAGAGTGAGTTATTACAGAGCATACTGTGAATGCAAATTAAAAATAATGCACAACACTCAACAAAATCCTAATGGACCAATGGCACAATGTCAAATACATCAGGAGCAAAGACTTCTAATACTGTTATTAAAACCCCAAGCAAACAAACAAAGCAAGTAAATGAGCACTGACAAAAACTGTTAGAGCAACATTTACTCGTCATAGATCAGCATGCAGACCAACGGTACAGGTCCCAGCGGTTCTTAAAATGCCTGCATGGCTGAAGGGGGAATATGCCTCCAGGGATGTCACATAATGGAAGGGTTCTCATCAGGCACTGTGGTCAACGGTTGAGGTAATTATGTCAAGCTAAACATTTCTTTCCATCAGTGAGTATGGCACAGTGCATCCAGCTGCTTATCTGTAGAAAAATCCAATTTGGGATCACATGTTTGTTGAAGTGTGCGTATAAAATACTCAGCAATAGAAATGAGGGGCCATAGTGGAGTTCAGAGTCATCCTTAATGATACAAGTGATGGGCTGTGGTGGTCAGTCAGCATCATTTATACTTACGGGAAATCAGAGCCACAATTTAGGAAAATAAATAAATGCATGATGTAAGCAAATAGCAGGGATTAGTTGGAAGAAGAAACAAGAGGGATAGCTGTATGAGAGCCTAATCTTAGGATGGGAAGATCATTTATTGAGTTTGATCCAGGATGGTGGCCTGACAGCCCAGCTCCAAACTGGCTTCCTGGGATCACAGTGCACGGAAAAAAGCTAGAGCCCATTTTTTTTTGCATTCTTACATTTCCTTTGTTGAAATTCACAGAGAGTACAGTAAATAAAAAAATAAGGAAGCATCATATGCTGATGTATCGGGATAGACTACTTCATTGGTACCAAAGAAAACAACAGAAGTGATACAGAGCACCATAAACTCATGGGTTTCAGGGGTTTGGAGGAAGGAAGACAGAACTTCTGACCTCACTAAAGACAGTGTCTTTAAACTGAGAAAAAGCCATTAACCCCATTAAATAGAGTTAAAAATATAACTGCCCAGATTGCAGCCTAAACCTATTCTCGCATAAGACTGATTCTTCCGGTCTCTTCTGCAGTAAAAACCGTTGAATACTCCACAGAAACATATCTGCTGTGAATCCCTCATTTCCCATGTTCCATCATCAGGTACTTCTTAAGCTGTTTGCAGTGTTGCAAAGTTAATGCTGATAAGGCTGTGGCGCAGGCGAGGCAAAGGAGGTGCCAAGTGGGTGTGGGTGTCCCCAGGTCCCTCTGCCTGCAGTGGCTGTGCCCGAGAGAGGGACGTGGGGATCCACAGCGGGGGCAGCTGGACAGGGCTTGTGACTGTGGGATGCCCGGCTGAGAAGAGGGGATCACCTGGAGGAGAACCCATGTCCCAAAGGTTGTGGGGCTGTGTAGGAAATTAATCGTGAGGGTGCTTGAGAGCCAGGGAGCCAGCTCAGTGAGGTCCTTTAGCTCAGACACAGCTTTAAGAACATGAATATTTCTATTAAACTGGGGCCAGTCTCGTGCTTCTGGTGAAGCACCTGCCAGAGTCCTCGGAAAGCTCAATATGTCTCTGTGATGAAACATCAGTGTTTACACAGGGCAGGCGACATACCCGTGCAGTGATGGGGAAAAGCAAGACAGTCACTGAACCTTCAGCACACCCTGAAGAAGAGAAATGATGTAGGAAAATAAGCCATGCAAAAAAATACCTCTTAGCATCACGGTAGCCTTCCTGTTTCAGGATCCTCAATGAAACCAAAGGAAAAAAAAAAATCTAGACAATTCTTTATTTCTGTTTGTCTAGTAACATCTTGAGCCATTTAGAAACTGGAATTGAAAACCTTTGCCTCCAAAGAGAAATAAGTCCAGGCTACTTCAAGAGCCAGCAAGATATACAGGTGTTTAGGAAGACTTATTGTAAACTGGGGTTGTCTCAAATGTCTTTCTTTTTCTCTGTTCTGAATTAGTTTTCTGTCTGAATGATACTGGTTGTAGACCGGAGCCCAAAATGGGCCAATACATGATGGGATTCATGCCGATGTTTGAGAGACCCACCTCAGCCGGCGCAGGAGCATCGCTGTCCTGCTGGGGTGGGAAAGGTCGGGGGGGAGCAGGACTGGGGTCGTCCCTGGCAGCCGCGGAGCAGCACAGCCCCTCTGTGTCATGGGGAGCAAGTGAGAAACCTCAGATGGCCTGTGCCGTGGCCAGGGCGTGCGACAGGCGGAGGCCAAGGGAGGGAGCCAGGACTTTTTCCCTCTCCCAGCAGATCATCACTTGGGCTCAGCTCTCTGTCTCTCTGTCCTCTAAACATGTAGTGCATGTACAGGACTCCATCCCCACAGTGAGATCCTTCAGTATGTAAATATAATCTCTTCCGTGATTCACGCATTAATTAAAAATAACAGTTCTTTTAAATGTTGCCTTCTCCATTTCAGTAAATACGCTGATATCCCGTGCCTCAGTGACAGGCCTTGCTGATCATATTGCACTCCTGGCTCACTTTCATTAGGCTCTGCAAATACACTGCCATTCTCACAAAATCTATGTGCTGGGTAAGCCAGAATCTCTCTTATGGTCTTCAGATAGCCACTTACGTATTTGTCTCCCTCTCAATTACTGTACTTCCAGAGAAAGCACATTTTGGTTTATTATTATCCAGTGCTTTCAATGGCCTGGCAGGAGAGAATTAAGGTCTAGCAGAGGGGAAAACCAAATGTAGCCTAGGAAAAGTGAGTGCCATCTGAACAGAAGGGATCAATAAATACTCTTATGTTTAGCATTATTTTCAGAACAGGCATTCAGTACCGAGCTCCCAGGTGAGACTTTCTGCAGCACATGGTCATTTTCTTCTTACAGATTGATCAACCTTATTTTTAACCTTGAGGGCTGTAACACCCATAGTACTTATTTAGAGACCCACTGTGTGAGGTGCTGTTAGAAATGCCCCGAAGTTAACAAGTCCATCTGAACAGACTAAGCTTATAAATGTATGGTTTACATACACCACTTCTGACTTGTCTTTATTCAACAGTTTTGGCATCACCATCAGATCTGAAGGAATCTAAAAACGTATCAGTGTTTGGGAGGAGGACCCAAAGGAGAGAGCAGGAGCGAGCAGAGGAGGACGGAGGCCCCGGGGCGGTGAGGGGGCRCGTGGGGAGCCGCCGGCGCTCAGCATGGGGGACAGCCCACTGGCATGCGAGGGTGTGTGGAGCCCCAAGGGCAGAAGGGAGGGAGGACGAAGGCATTTTCAGCGGAGGGGAATGCTGATGCTTAAAGTACCATTATCATATGCTGGGGAGATGTGCATTTTAAATAGCAACATTTAAAATCCTTTGCCTTTAATTTTGTGTTTGCATATTGCATGAGTATGCATTTGACCAAATAGCTGAGCATGTGTAAAAGGCGATTCTAAGGCAAGGAATTATCACTTGAAACCTGCAGCTGGAGGAAATTTATTCAGGCTTTCCAGATGTACTCAGGCTCAGCTTGGCTGTGCTTAAGAGCAAACTAAGAATTTAAGAAGTAAGCAATATGTGATTTTATTGATAACTTTTGGGTATGGTCATGCAAAACTGAATGAACCCTGCTGACAGATGACCAGAGGGTAACAGCAGCAAGGGGACACAGCAGCACCTCTCCCTACTGCCCCAAACCACACTGCCTGGATCTTCCTCAGGGAGAGATGCTGCTTCAGCCTCTGYACCACTTTTTTCCTTCTTGTGTGACTCACTCTTCAGTAACGTGTATGGTGCAATAGTTTTGGGGGAGAAAAAAAAGAAAATAATAAAAAAAGATCTGTTCACCAGGGATGAGATTGAGACCACAAATTCAGTCCACACTGGGGGAGTTGGAACTCGCTCTCTTTCTCAGCCTCGGTGAACCAGATTATCTGCACTGAATTGCATGTTTTCAGTTCTGTGGCATGTTAGCGTCTAGCTAAGGATGAATAACGCGTAGCGGCAGATATCTGAAAGAGCTACTGTACGGGATATTTGCAGGTAGCGTACTGAGTCCTGTAAGACAGGAACCAGCAGCCGTCATGGGGCCCATTTAGTGTCTGACCCAGTGATGCATGTCAAGATCTGAAGCAAGATGATCTCGAGTGGTGCCGAGTAACTCAAAATTGTGACACGCTGATTTCTTTGTTCAGACACCATATCGTTTGTAAAGCTGCAACACAGCGCTATAACTCAATGTTTTGCTTTTTAATGATTGGTCAGTAGCCCACTTATAAATACTGTTTTACCATTTGCTGACATTTTACATTTATTGAGCATCTATTTTCTCTAGACTCATAAAGATAGTGCAGGAAGTTTTTAATAAACATAAAAGTATTTCAGGCTAAACAAAAGCTAGAATGCGTGATGATGGGAGTACACTCCCCATGTGTCATGAGAAGGTGCTGCCAGATGTTCTGCAGGAAATCGAGGAAGGAGGCACGAGCCAGGGAGCTGTGAGTGGAGCATGGAGAATTGCACTGGTAGGGCACCGGTGCGAATCCGTGCCCTGGACACCAGCTGGCCAAGGTCCTAAGCCTGGTGTGAAATGAGCGGAGATGCTTTGAGCTGCCCACTCATTTCCCCCGCAGAAGGCACTATCCTAACCACATCTCGCAGCAGCTGTCGGAGGGGACGGCAGGGAAGGGAGCTGTGTTTTCCCCGGGCTCTGGGTGAAGAAGCACTGAATGAGCTGTGGGGTGGGCACATGAGGATCAGATCACTCTTGGTTTTTTCTGGCTATAGCAAGCAGGCATTAGTTTCTTCCGACTATAGCATCTACACTCCTGGGTCAAGATAATGTAATAAAAAAGTGACAGAACTCCCCCTTTGCCTGTACTGATCTATTCTGTAATCACAAGGTTAAGCCTGTATAATATTTGGAAGCTTGTGTGAGGTTCCTGATTCCATGTTTAGTCACTTCTCTTATATTTAGGTACAGAGAACATTTTGGGGAATTAAGTTATGAAAGATAAACTTAGAAAACTAACTTTCCGTTCGTATTTTGTTTTTAAATAGCCTATAGATACTGTGTTTTCCTAGGCAGGATGTAAAATGAATAAATGATGTGCAAACAAGCTGGTTTTGCCAGTTATAGGTACAAAAACTTCTAAGGACCTCTGCTTTTAAAAGGAGGCTGGAAGTATACATTTTCCATGTAAAACGTCAACCTCATTAGATCTAGTTATTTAAAAGATCTTTAAAACATAAAGGCACAAAGTCTACTTTTATGGGACACAACTGGGACACCATGGCTGGGTTTCATATGATCAGATAGAGTCATTTAAAATATATACATCCACCTCTGAACCATTCACCCTGGTTCCATTTATATTTAAAGGAAAGATATTCACTTCTGGGCAGATATTTATCTCCTCCAAAAGTGAATGTATTTAAGCTCAGATTTCTTGCCACACATATAAAAAGATCCCAGAGAGGCTGGTTCAGCTACAGGTGAGATAAAGCCCTCCTGCCTGACAATGAGAGATATTTAGGGGAATTAAAAGCATTCCTGTCCTCATCTGAAAATGCAGATTGTTTCCTTTATTCAAATGTATCATGCTATGAGATGGTGGCAAGCTTTTAAATGAGTGTTTTCTACATAGCCTGGTACACAACTTCTACTGAAGACACAAGGTTGAATCAAGTCCCACTTTAACACGGACTAGGCTTGATAATTCTAGGTTTTAATTGCACTTGTGTATTTAATTATGTGAGAAAAATAACTCAGAGACTTGGTACAGCGCATGCACTCATGTCTGTATTGACATAAATTACCCTATCAATGGACACCGTGCTACAGTCATGTTGCCTACCTCAATTTCTCTTAAAATTAGAGCCAAAGTTTTCCTTTATCTTCCCTTCCCTCTTCATGTAGAAAATGGCTGCCACGCTCTCTCCCACATCACCCTCTGCCTTACAGCAGGGTGGGATTTTACAAGCAGTTACCACTGAAATTAAAGGGAGTTTTGCTGTTAAATTCCCTAGAGAGCAGAATTAGTTGGCAGGGACTACTCAGGAAAATCCGGCCCCCACCAGAGTACCTCATCCATCATCTGTGAAGGGCTTTGGTATTGTCAGTCTGGATGGCACCAGCGTGCAGAGCACCACCAGGCTTGTTGCTCACCATGTTTATATTAAGAAGGTCACACAGCATGTGCTCGCTTTGGCAATTCAATTACCGAAAGCCCATTCTCCTCAAAGTTATTCTTCCCCCAGTTATCAGAGACTTTGAAAGAATATTGGGTTAAATTTTTATTTACATTCATGAGGAAAAAAAAAACCTTTAATGAAAGGCTAGGTGCTGCAATGTTCCAGAAAGCTGAGAGAGGAGCAAATCAGTGAACTCGTATTCTGTCAGGCTGAGCACGCTCCTTCAAGAAAACAAGCTGCCAGAGGTTTTATTGTACTGAGCCATAAATGTGCAAGGTGATTATAGCAGAGAAAGCCCCCGAACAGAGCTCACGGGCCAGGCATAAAGAGCACTGAGATCTGCAAAGCACGGTGAGTACAGACGCAGCCCGGCCACGCAGGAGGCCTTCCCGGGCGGCATTACAACTGGAATGTCTTACTGAACAAAAAGAGCTAAACTCCTTAAAAAAAGGGTTGGCAACAGTATAAAAAAAACCCTTAAGCTGCGAAAAAAAAAAGCTGCGGTTCCTGGAAAATGCCAGTCAAATTAAAGCAGGGCAAGAAAGCTGTTTCTAAACCCCTCCTGTGAACCTGTTTCAAGAACTTTTCTCTGTTGCATTTGAGTCATTGTATTGAGTTACAGAAGTGGAAGCGTTAAAAGAATTTCCATCATGCAGAACATTCAAAGCTATTTTAATTTCGCAAATTCCTCTTTAAGAGGTAACTATTATGGGAAAGGGGAACTAGTAATTAATGTAGATGGTGCTGTCTCAGGAAACATAGTGAGCTTGGCTGCATGAAGAGCTTGTTTCATGATTCTCCAGCTATTACCTTTTCCTTTATTGAGGAACCCTCTTAGTTTAAAATAATAGTTTTCATAGGATTTCTTCAATGCACATGCTATTCTTAATTTGAACAAAACTGACATTCTTTGAGTAGCTGTCTGATACTTTAGTTTATGCTTTATGTAAATAAATTTTGTATTTATACATGAGCTGGGATCAGTAATTTGCCCACGATATAGCAATGGATTATACTGCCATGGAATTAAAAAGCAAACAGTTTGGTCATAAGTCAGCTTCRTTGCAAGCCCTAAATTAAATTAGATTAGATTAGGGGTGATTGCCTTTCCCTGGCCAGGATTAAAATGTTAGCTGCTTTGGAGATCAGGAAAATATTCCCAGGACAAAATCTCAAGAAACTGAAGGATGCCTGTGATTTAATTATGCATCTTGTGATATTTAGTGTTTTTCCCACTGCTCAGTCACTGGAGTCATGAGATTCTGAGAAGCTGAGCTTTTTCTTTAAAAACTAAATTATCAGTCCTTAAAATTGCCAAGGGGGGGGGGGGGGGGGGGGGGGGGGGGGGGAAGGAAGCTCCTCAGTGTTAAAGAAAGCAGAGAGAAAAAAGATTAAATATTTTGGAAGAATTGGTGTGTTCCTGTGCAGGTTTTGAAAAGCTGTGTTTGATAAAATCAGCCATTTCTTCTTTCTTTAGCAGTGGTAAGCAACTAATACTGACAAGAGACTGTATAGTTCACAGGGATCATTTTTAAACCATTTTGCACCGCTTCGTCCTTAGAGGAAAGCCCCAAACAAATCAAGATTAGGCAGAAGAGCCCCAGCCTCTGTTGGAGCAGAGCCCTCAGCCTCCTCCATCCCCACCGCAGCAGACGGCGAGCGGYACACATGCCAGGTAGGAGTGATCTGGCACAGCTGGAACTGGTGCCTCCTGGCAACGACTAATATTTACAGTACTAACAACTCAATGGCAGCTACCCTCAATCAACAAGCAGTATTAATTTTTTTCTACAGATTTCACAGCCATGCTCATATTCTGGGACCAGAATTTTACGCCAGGCTGTCCTGAAAGCGAGCGGAGGTGCGGGGAAGGGGGCCCAGGGCTGACACACATACCCACCGTCCTGACCAGTACCGGCTGGCACCAGGTCTTCGCCTCCGGCAATGACTATGAGACATTTAAGATCATAACAACCACCGCGTGGGCCTAGGGTAGCCTCAATAGCTCTCTCTAACCATGTCCAAGAGGAAAAATATATGGAGAAGGGGATAGAGCCAGTGGGCTTTTCCTTAGTGTAACCCCTCAGCACTGAAATCTCTGAGTTACTGGTGATATCTGGACTGTCTTGTTAAAAAACCTAAGGGATTTATCTTCCAGGGATTTGTCTAAACTCTTCTTGAACTCATTTGCCACGTGGAATTGATTTCCACACTTTGGTTGGGCGTTGTATGAAAAAAATAATACTCTGTAATTTCATTTGCATTAAATATCTGATAATTTCACCACATGATCCTTATGGCGTGCAAATAGTGACTAACATTTTCTCATTTATCGTCCTCACACCAGTCATTGATTTAAATATCCTTATATTAATGCTTCTCAGCTGATGAGCTCTTTTCTATTTAATTTCTTTACACCTGGAAGCAATTCTCAAAAAGTTTGGAAAAAAATTTAGAAACACATCTTATGAAAAATCCAATTTTTCCAATATCTATCTTTAGGACAATTTTTTCATTGTCCTTGGTAATTAATTTGCCAATACTACATGCCACATTTCTAACAAGCTCTTTTTTGCACAAATTCAAAATACAATAACAGGCTGCTGACTATCTTTCACCTGTGGCTGAATAAAAGCATTGAAAAATAGCCAAAGAAAATGTCAGGATAAGTAAATCAGAACAACAAAAATAATGTTTTATAAGGGAAAAAATGTTATACAACATTGTATCTTTTACCTGCAGTAGGAAAAAAAAAGCAAAGAAATATCACTTCAAGGTTTTGTAGAAGAGTCTAATTTGAAGGGACTATTTATAGGTGCTGCACATTATGTTAATTTGGCTTCTCCTGACATACAAAGGCTTTCTTTGAGAGCTTTTATAGTAAAAGAAGGAAGAAAGCAAGAAAGCGAGGGGCTCTCACAAACAGAGTTATGATAAAAGCTGCTGTCATTATAACAGATCATCAGAAAGAGAGAAGGAAACGGTGAGACGCCATTCATCACTTTGAGAAATGCTCACAAACAGCTCTTGGTTAAGTAGGACTAGCTACAATATTTATGAAGAGGGATATGTTATCAGAAGAATGCAATTTTTCCTCTTTGCAGGCTGTTTACAAACTCATCCTGATTTCTGCCAGTGTATTTGTTATTTGCAAGAATTCATTCAAATACCTCACTCAAAACAGTAAGAAAAAGTTCATTTCTACTTGAGAATAAATTTCATTTCCCTGAAATGTGGAATTTTTTGCATAAATGGGATGTAAAGTTTTCAGCTTGTAGACTGTATGCAAACAGGTCATTTTAAGTGGGTTATATTCATTTTATTGAAGTCATTGATCACACTAGTTTTTTCTACTGCACGTCTGTATGTATGAAAAACAAGCTTTTTGACATGGGAAAACAGACCAGAACTGATGAACTATTGACAATGAATATAAATAATAGATAGCGTACAGAAAGGCTCTGTGCATCATAGCACTTCAGGTTATGTTTTATTTTTGATGGTTTAAAGGGGATAGTGGCACCCTGGCCACCTTCACTGATTGTTTTACCCATAAAAATCCCATTTCTTCAGGAAGACAAAAAGAAAATCTTTACAAATTAATGTCTGCAAACAGCAAACACGATACGGATAGAGAATAAATGTCATGTCAGAAATTATGTGTTCATGGACGCTGCTTTGTGGCCAAGTTCTTTTCACTCCTGCTGCAGCCAGCCGTTAAAATTAACCCTTTGCACAGTGAGACAATCCCCTCACAATGTAGAAGTCCTCCAGAAATGTGGTGTTGGAGTAGCTTTATTTTAAAAAGCATTTAAAAACACACTAGAAATAATTCACTTGAAGCTTATTATGACTTCTTATTTGTATCAAGTTGTTTTCCCAGTAGTCTGTACTAGCAGTGTTAGCCAGACGCTCAAAATACCAAAGACTAATATCCCAGGCAGATATGGCACAGCAGCGTTAGCCACTGTACAGCTGCTTTGGCTGGTGTTTGTGGGAAAGGGGAGGCAGGCAGGAGGTGGCAGCCTGGCCGCTCGCCCACATGTGAAGTCCATCCACCCACTGCTGGGGGTGGCCTGGGAGCACCACAGAGGGTTTGCCTGGTCTGAGCAGGCATGCAGCACTGCCCCAGGGAGTACACAAACCACAGGGGTACTGACAAGGTTTTAAAAATTAATTGTCTGCACTCCAAAATCATCAAGCTTTGTCTCATGCATTCTCCTCACTTTTCACTCCTCAGCTTTTTCACTCCTCAGCTTTGTCCCATGCATTCAGGTTCATAAGTAACTCTGCCAGATTCTTCCTGTGACGGTCTCTCCCTCTTACAGTAATATCAGAGGAAAGATGGGTTTTCTGTTTCATTAAGTTTAGGAGAGTTTCCACCCATCAATCTCCATCACGTGCCTTGGAAGCTGGCTCTTAATGCCTAATAAAACATTTCTATGTCTAGGTACGATTGCAGCTTTCTTGTTATATGTAATGACTTTTTCCTCATTAAGACTTTAATTTAACTCACATTACAGATCTGTTTTATCTACTTAATAATAGAGTACTATCTAAAGAATATCTCAGTATAATTTGAAATTAATATAAAAAGGCTGCAGGCTTTAATCATGAGAGCCCAAGGAAGTGGCTCAGATGCCAACTTCAGTAAGTATTTTGGAACTGGAGATCACAAGTCTTAACACATCCCCTCCCATTAAAACAACTTCTCAAGGTTTAAAAGGTTACCCAAGCCTGGATTACTTGCTGAAAAGTAATCCAGATTTAAAGAGAGACACTTTCTTCCTGCAATAGGACCTGCCTTTAATTTTTATTCTAGCATTGTTCAGGGTGGGGGGCAGTGCTATTTAAATGAGGTTAATTCTGCTAGGATAGTGAATTCATTGATATTCTTCTATGCAACTATCTTTACCACACTTTGTCACTGAGCCACTCTGAATTTTCAATTGATGCAACCAGATAGAATTGAATTGGAAAAAGCTGACATTTCCAAACGTGTCCAAGTAGGAAATGATTCAGTGGTTCCAAGGAGCAGAGCCAACTGTGAAAGACCATTTGCAACATGATATATCTGGAACCCTAAGCCACCCTTTTGTTTTATGAGCTTCTAATCTTTCTATTTTAATGTGTGGTGCTTTCCTTTTCCATAGGAAGATTTTGATCACATGCTGGTTTCTTTTGCATCTGCTGGGAAGAATTTGCATTGTAACTCTCTAGGGAACTCATCACAAGGGCAGCCAGTGGTCTCTGCCCTCTGCAAACCCCGCCGGATCCCAGTCAGCCCAGGACAAGCTAGCAATGTATGGTGAGGCATACATCTAAAGAAGCTAGTCACTGACTGAGCCATTGTCATTTCGATGATTAGATTTGACCTTGGATTCAAAATATTAATTTGCATTTGGCACAGAAATGGTCATTGAGGTATGCAAGTCGTGCAGGCTCATTTTATAACAGCCTATTTTGCAGCATATTGAGGTATTGTATGCCCTGGGAGAACAATCAAAAGCTTGTTTTACCTAATAAGGAAACTGCTGAGGCACATGAATAACCATACTGTTTTCCAACTCATTTCACACCGACTAATTTTTCAGTTTTATGAAACAAGCTGCGGTTATCTTTGAGTCAGGTTCAGTGAACCAGTGCTTGACTTTTTAAATAGAAAACTACCGATGTCGCTGGGCAGATGTGCACAGGCACTCGAAAGACCAGGGCTCCCATCAACACCGAATGACACTATCCTCTTCAATCTCCCTCTTGTCCCCCTTGCTTGCTTCTGGCTACAGAAATACCGACTTCCTTTGTAACTAAACGATATTTTCATTTGATACTTATGACATTTTCGTTTCAGAACTTATGTATCTGCCCTGCAGAAGTTCAAGTTTCATAAAAGAAAAAATGAAGTTCAATTTTACTTTTCTAATTCCTTTTCTATACAGTTTACAGGTTTCTCTGAATCAGGTACTTTGTGGTATAGAAGCTGAAGATGTGTTTGGCAGGCTGGCTGAAGGAACAGCTGAGCTGTTTGCTCCTCAGATGGTTTTGTGTTGCGACTCTGTTCATGAAGAGTGTTCCATAAACTACCAATATTAATATTAAATACTTAGTCTTCTCTCTGACATCTGCACATCACTCTTGGCTTCCCTATTATCATTAAATAATCCCAATCTTCAGTCTGTCATCTAAAAATTGCTAGTGGCTTTTTCTTCTTTAAATTGCCGCTGAACTGCCAAAAAGAATGTTATCATTCTCCTTTTGCAGCATGCTGGTAATTTAGAGTGGCACTGAGATATTAATTAATGGCCTGTGACTGAAGTATAGAGCTCAGACCTTTTATTTCAATCGTATATACACACTTCTGCTTTTGAACTGTACTTTACACTTAAATATTCAAGTCTCCCTCTTTGATTCAGAGCTTTTCTTGCCAGCAGCCATGGCATCAGTCCTGGCTGTTTGCACAAAGAGGTAGGAAGAGTGACATTTACGCTTCCTAAGAATCATGTTTCTTTTTGACATAATGGAGCAATCTGTAGGCTCTTGTAGAGCCTGTTCTTTTGCCCCCGAACTCCCTTTTTATAATTATAGCATTAGGGACACTCAACCAGTACATGATCAGACTGACAAATTCAGGAAGGACATTCACACTCACATTCTACCTTATTCTGATTTGATCTAAAATGCCATCTTTATTTTTCAGGAACTTCGCAGCGCTACAGTAACAATTTCTATAACGTCATCATATCACACCTTACTGAGCTGGGACTAGTTAGTAGCTGGGTGAGAAAAATCACAAATAAATTCAGCAATGGCTACAGAAGATGATTCTGAAAATTGAGCTGGGAACATTTTTCCACCCAGGTCCTGTGTACAATTAGGATATACATTAGTAAGGAATGTAAATGAGAAATAAAGCAAAGGTCCTCTTGGACAACACAGATGATAGATAAGTAAATATCCCAAAGGTGTTATTAGAAAATAATGGAGACTACAATACATAATATAAATAATATATTATTAGTCATCATTGACTCCCATCAAGCAACATCTCTTTCTTTTGTCTGATTATTCCTCGCGTTGCTATGCTTGGTTAGATGCATGTTAGTGGTGCTAGGCACCACATTCCTGAGAAAGTAATTCGTGCTTCTAAGATGCACAGTCAAGTCTTGCTTATGTTAAGCCAGTAGGAACAGTAGAAACATAAAGCTCATGTCACTTCCCCTTTCATACTCAACTGCCTGGATCTCCGCAGTACCCAAGAGAGCACTGGTGCACTAGAGGATGGAGCTGTTGGCACATTACTGTGAGGAGGGATGAGGAGAGGCGCCTGTGACAGGGCTGCGGGACCCTCACCCAAGGACTTGCACAGTCCCTTCCATTGCTGTTCCCTGTGGCATGGCATATGAGCACCATAACTCTCTGCCTAATACTTATGTATGCCAGCCAGGTCAGACAGCCACACACAGAGGTCCTTTTCAAAGCAGTAGCGAAGGGCGTTGAACTCTCACACTGCGACCCCCTGGTCTGTGCGGGTAGAAAGGCTCCGGCATCATATTGACAGCACAGCCAGCAGCCAGGGCAGGATTCCACACATAGGTTTAAACATTCTTAGCATGAAAGGTGCCGTATAAGTGTCAGTCATCGTGTTCGCTGTTGGCAGAGGGTTAGGTGACTCATTTTATCACCAAGGCTATTCCTAGAAAAAGAGAATGTAAGTGCCTTAGAAAGGGAGAAGGGCTCCAAGTACAAGAAATCTTGTAGTCTTTATAAGGGTGCCTTAGGTATCTCAATTAAGTACTGATGAAATCCTGAGTGATTAATGATCAGAGGAAATAGCAACAGGTTTATGTTACTGGTTGTGCAGTACCACCCCAGGACCCGGCAGGGGGATCAGAGATCTGCGGTGCCGGAGACCAGAGGCGCAGGCACAGGCGATCCACGTTTTCCAGAGTTGTGGGTCTGTGGTATTTTACAAATTGTTAAAAGCTGCATGAGAAAGTCTTCAACATCCTAAATAGAGAACTCTGGAACAAATACTGCTTTGTTTCCCATGAGTACTAATTCACCTGTTACCAAACTTTTTCCTGCCCATAGGAATGATTTCCACTCAGCTGTATTGTTATATATTGTTAGAGAAGTTGAGAGAGGGTGCATCTGCGCTAGCATTTTACACTCAGAGAATATGTTTTTAAAGTCAGTCACCCTATCAACCCTATTTGTGTTTGCTTTGTGGAGTGGTCTCAGGGTGCACAAGCTGGATTGCTTTCAGATTAAATTAAACCAGAAGACATGCTTCTGGACTGTACCTAATGTGCTGCAACCACTAATGGCATTAGCAACCTCCTCCATCTCCCTCCACGCCCCCGCCCTGAATAGTATGGACATTGGATCCTCAGTGCCAACTGTTCCACTCCACAGATCTACTCCTGTTGCAGGGCACTACTTGCCAGTGTGGGTATCCATTCAGACACTCCAGACAGACTCATGCTGATTTATGCCTCTGCTGATCTGGGCAATATGGGGTCTCTGCTGCTTCCGATTCAGTTGGAGCATGTCAGCTGACACATCTTCAGCCTTGCAGGTTGTAAACTTCAAAATCTGTAGACTAAACTCACAGATTGTATGTCAGGGTGTCCACGCACTCCTCCTCATATACCCCTACACAACCTCTAGCTCCTTCCTTCATGATTCCCCACAACCTTTCCTTATCATTTCTTTACACTGGTGGATGCACTCAGCCCTATTCCTTCCCAAGATATAATTTGAAATCATGCAATGTAGCAAAGCACAGAGAAGTTAAAATCCATTGAGTTAGCAGGCTTGAGAGAGGGCATTATTATGGCAGAAGGCATTCTGGATATTGCTCAACAATTATTTCACCATTTCAGTTACTCCAAGCACTGCAAATGTGTTTCTATCTTCTCTGCATTTTCATTTTTCGCAGAATGAACAGGTTCGGGAGTAGACGGCTTCCTGAAATCTGGAGATTGGCCAAAAGCCCATATTCAAAAATTGCTCTATTTCAGACAGAAAAAAAGCCATCAAGGTAATATATGGACTTGAAAACTCAGCTAGAAGCACCTGTTCGTCTCTTCATAGATGAAGTTCAGTTGAATGCATCTTGCTTCTAAAATTGTCCTGACACTACTGGGAATGTTGGCTCAGAGTAAAGGAAATGAGCAAACCCAGCAGCTCTGCCAAACTCAGTGCTATGAACGCTGAACGTACTGGGAGCAGAGGGAAGACTTATTATTCACCTCACGGTCACTGGCAGATTTGACTGTCATGTTTCATTTTCCATGACGTTATATTCAGACAGAGGAGGAATGTATCAGAAAGAGTATTTATGTCTTGACTTGGGTCTGCACAGAGAGGGGCTATCAGTGATAGGAGGTCTTAATTAAAGGGTTTATATTTTTCATGAATAAGGGCAAGGTTTTCAGATGTGAGCAAGTTGTGGTCACTACAATGAGAAGGGAGTTCTGCTGTCAGGTCAGATCTCCATGCTGCTGCCAATTTCTTGCTGCTGCTGCCCCTCAAAATAGTCTCCAGTTAAGGAGGTGCTAAAAAGACAATGATATGAAGACAAAAATAAGTAATTCGCTAAACAGGAAACATTTTAATAAGTATACTCATTGAGTCAGAACAAAAATCCCTGACCTACAGTAGTTTGACCCAAGCTTTTTCTGAGACTGTCAGTGGCAGAAAACAAGGCAAGAACCCATCCTTGACTAAGCAAGCTGTTTGTTAGGTGCTTTACAAGGCACTAAACAAGTGGGAAAATACAATTGTGAAGCTGTTTATCCAAGGGGAGAGAGGGCTGTTTGCCTGAAGCCTATGACCCAAATCCAGGTCTGTTTGCAAAGACTGTAAATTCAGACATCACCAAAAGTTGTTGCCAACTTCACAGAATTGTGGCGCCTGGTTTTCACTGAACTCTTGGCCTGATGAAAAAGATTTTTGTTCCTCAGACTCAAAAACTAAACATTTTTTCCATGACAAAGTTCGATTCTGAAGTGAGCAGCTAGAGACTCTCCAATGGAAATTGGTACAGCTTCATCAATGTCAAGGGAAGAGCTAACCCTCTGCTTCAGTAGGCTGGAGAACGGAACATGAGAAGACTCCTGATTGAAAAATGTGGCTTCACTAGAAGGCTGGTAAACAAAACCTGTTTGTTCAGGTTTTATTATAGAACAGCACAGCCACATGAAAGATGCAACACATCTTTGCTTTGTGCATTGATCTATCAGTTGAGAAAGGGTTCAGATGCGGCCAGGTGGAAGAGCATGTTTGTGTTTTCTTTCAAAGTGCACTCTTGCTTTTGTTGTCCCAATTCACTATTCCTAGAGCCACTCGGGGCCCAGAGCCTTTTCAAGTCACTTTTCTTATTTACTGTCACGTGCTGATAATCTCAGCTCCCCCACTCTCATTCACTCTCAGGTACCTCCTGCTGCTGCTATTGTTGTCAGATACTGGAAAAAGAAAAAAGCAAAAAAGCAAAGCACCCCTCCTCCCAGACACGTTATCCTCCATACTTCACCTATAGAGGTTGCCTTTCACATCATTAAATTGCTTCATCTCCTGCTGCCAGTTACACCTGCGGAGCTTTTGGTAGGTCCCCATCTCTCCTGCTCAATGTGGTACACCTTTCAAAATAGCTGTGATTCTTAACTGGGACTCTCTCTCATCTCTATTGTCTCAAGGCTTTCAATAACTACCTTTCCAGTAGTTATTTATTGCTGCTAACAACACACTAGTCACTAGTCAGGTTCATCCTGCAAATGCAGAAGAGCACATTTTGGGAGCAGCTATTAGAGTAGCAGTGCAATTTTTCTTGAGTTAACGTGAGTCCTGGAGTTTAACTCTGTCTTGCACACATGTATCCATCCTCCACCGGAATTTAAGAAGCATCAATCTCCAGAAGCACGGATCCTCTTCACAATCACCTTACAGCTCAATTTTACTGTTTTTTTTTTTTTTCTTCCAACTAGTATTTTTACAAACCACTGAATATCACCTTCTGAGAAAGGTTTCATATTTTACAGCTATTGTATTACTTCTTCTGTCAATAGCTGAAATAATTATCTACACCTTTTCTAGTACGGAGGGCTATATTACTGTTCTTCAGTGTCCAGAATATTTCTCTAACATGTTTCTGACTTGCCTGATCAAGTGAGTATTTTTCCTAGAGTGTAGGTGATTACAGACTGTGTGTGCCATGCACATGAGGACAAGGGGCCACGACAGAGACTGAAATGTGCCGGCTTGGAGCAATCCTGTCAGAGTTAGCTGATGTGCTGGCAGGCTGAGAGTGGGCTACATGGATTCCTCTCCCTCCCTCATGTACTATTTCTTCACATTGTCTTTATTTTTACCTTTTGTTGTAAAAATGACTCACTGTGCTTAAAAGCTGTAACTTCGGATTCTCCAAAAACTCCCAAACCAAAGAATATTCCTTGATGGAAGGAGTGAGAGAATAAACAAAAGTAGATTCAAAAACAGAGAGAACATTTTAGAAAAAGAAAGTAGTAGTGAATAAAGTGTTTCATAGAGAGGTAGTTAAAAACTGCAAGAAAGGTGACATTTTCCAGAAACGTATCAGGCAAGGGGAAAAAGCTCAAGTGACCATTACGTTTTCTGGGAAGGCAACAGGAAAGAAAGATGGCCCAGAGGTGGGTATTTTTTAAAATATTGCTAGGGGACAGGCACTAGATTTTCATTTATTCAGGTTTGCATAGGTAAGTGTTGAAGTGTTGAAGTCTGAGCCAATGGTCAGGTAGCACGAAAGATGCTAAAGGGGTACATCACATCTAGGAGAAAGAAAGTACTCTGGAAAGGTATCAGCTTTAAAAGAGAAACCAATCAGAGGGGAAAAACTTCTGAGCCATGTATAGCAGATCTGTTACTTAACTCAAAATACATCATATACTGTTATTTTAATCAGTGTGTCAGAACAAATTGTAATGGGGATCAGATATCAAAATCAAGGGAAAAAATCTAATCAACAGTCCTGATTTAACCTGTGAAAAAGCAGAGATTATTTAGCATTAGCAAAACAGAACCAGATCTGATTGCAAGAGTTAGAAGGAACAGAAGACAGTATTACAGTACAGAGGGTAGCCAAACCCTAAGTCACTGAAGGACCAAGGAAAATTAGGGAATTCCAGGATTTCTGCAGGCCAAAGACTGAAAATCATAGTCAGAGTCAATGTGCACCTGCAGCAATCTGAAAGATCATGCAAGATGTGTGTGTTTTAAGCATCCAGACTTTGGCCAGAACTGTTATATTTGTAGGAAAAAACAAAAAAAAAAACCTGTAAAAGCCTGCAGAGCAGGATTTAATGTACCTATAAAGAAAGAAGAAGTCATTCACAGTCTATACAGTGAAAAAGAATTTTTCAAAGGGGAATGATGTGAGCAGAACATCACCCTGAATACGGGAACCCCTGTTAAGTAAAGGTTTGTATCAGCTTGATACTGGCTTTTGAGCTAATCCAAGATCTCAAAGAAAAAACCTCATGCTGCTGAGAACTGACATGTTGGGCACAGACAGAATGGCTGCCATGGTGGGTGTTCAAGAGCTCCATGCAAAAGGGCAATAACATCTTGAAAATTCATTTTTATGGAATGGACTACTGCATCTGTTCTAAGGTGGAAAACAGGTCAAATACCCAGGCTCATTAAAAAGTAAAAGAAAAGAGTCCATGAAGCCAGAAAGCAAACACAGAGATAAAAAGAACAATGGACAAAATAAAGGTCTAGAAATGGCAAACAAAAAGTTTAATTCTGAGCAAGCAGACAAAGGACAGAAATAAAATAACAAAAAATATTGTTACCATTAAAAATGTAAAGAAAAGTCTCATGTTTTATGCATAGTATTCAATGTAGTGTGAAATGAACTTATTTATGCTAACTATATATATACCGCATCTGGATTATTATTCCCACTATTTAGAAATAGCACTGTGACAATGCAAGACACATCATTTCATACTTATCTATTGGCCTCCACATACCAGCTATGCTAATGGTAAATAATACACTACCACATGATTATGATAATTTCAGATGCTTTTCAAAATATTGTAAGCCACAGTCTAAAGCCTTCCTGGAAAACGGTACTGAAATTGCCACAAGGACACTTGAAAAGACTGGTGGGTAAAGCCCTACCAGATTGCAGAGCAGTACTTGTGGGACTGGGACTGTGGCTTCTTGTTTAACAGACAGACACTACCTCCTTACCTAACAACTGGTCTTAAAAGCAGGGCACTAAAAATCCTTAAAATCCAATGAGAAAACAACAGATCAAACAGAAAATGTACATCACAAAAGCCTTTTTAGTCATGGGAAACTGAATTTATATACAGGTATAACAGTGAGTAACCTCTTGTGAAGCCGCTTCTTACCCCAGCATGGTGATTTCTGAATAACAGAAGACGCACAGCTAGAAAAGGAAACTGGATTAGTTCCTTTCAGAGATAAAGAAGGAAAAGGAGCTACACCCGAATCATGGAGACTCAAGAAGAAGGGACGAGAAGTCAGTTGATAGGACGTGCCAGAGAGTAAGGACTGAGCAGAGCAGCGCAGGGAACAAAGGGAGCATTTCAGGGACTAATGCCCACGAGACGCTCTGAATACCCACCCAAGACTAACTCAAAGAATGAGGAGGTTTAAGTTACTAGCCACGGTATTGACAGACACATGCTGATTTTAAGCAGTTGTTCAGGTTGGTTATAAGCAGCCTGACAAGTGGGGGGACACGGTTCTTCTCCCTTTCCTACGGACATTTCAGCCTGGATGCTGATCCCCTTCCACACAGAATTTGTGTTGTGCATTTCACAGAATTTCCACTGTTGACCTTTCCATAGCTCCTGTGATAAATTGCTTGGAGGAACAGCCTTTCTATACCTTTTTCTCTCGTTAAGATGTTTAAGTAGACTTACTAAGTATAGCATTTGGACAATACCCAGGCAGCAGAGATGACCTCTTTTCTGTTAGCTAAACAGAACTGCAGATGGAGTGCAATTTTCTTTAGACTTGTAAGTGTTTCAGGGGGATGCTAAGAGGATTTCACAGTAGGAAACTGGGGATCGCAGAAAAGGTTGCTGCAGGTGAAGGCAAGTCAATTGTTTGCTCTAGTTTCTGAACAGTGTGTCCATCTCACTCTCTCAAATTCTCCTGGTCCTTCTTTGACTTTAGAAGTTAATGGTATTTACAACATTATGAGTGATTAGGAATGACATGTGATGAACAGTCAGTCTTAGCCTGGATTCCTATGGATTTTTATGCCCCCAGCATTTCACCACAGACCCAGGTATTCCCTATTGCCTTTCTGCCTCAGCAGCCCCAGTTCCTGCTCTCACGTTCCTGAAATCCTTGCTTTCTTTCACGTCCCCTAGGTACCAGCTAGAGAGAGGCAGCAGGGTGCAGTGGCTTGCTCAGAGCCCGTCAGTGCTGGTAGGGCAGCTAGCGTTTGCACCCCAGTTCAGCCAGCAGCGAGTCAAACAGAGCAGGTACCTGCCCAGCTGATGCTGCTGCCTTTCTTTTATGGTGACACTCACTCAGCTCTTCCTTCTCTATTCAAACACCAGTTTAAAAAAACCCGAACAACCTTTTAGGAATACAATGAATTTGAGACATTACTGCCTCTTCTTAGAAATGTGGCTGAAATTCACAACTGGGTTGAAAAGCCATTGGAGAGAGGGCAGCATGAACCGAAAGTATAGTCACATATGCATCACTCCTTAGGAAGCCACTAAGAGATGCAGAACTTTGAACCTTCTAGTAGATAAAACCTTCAAAAATATGGGATTGATTTCCCACTTTGAGAGATCATCTGCAATGTTTTCCTCCATTTGTTCCAAGTGGGGCTCAGAAGTCCTGGAAAATGATCTATTTGGGGGAGTTTCTCAATGCAAAGGTGTTATGCAGCACGGATATAACCAGTCTTCTCCTGATGGGGCAGCCTATGAACAGTGTGGATGCAGGAGGCCTGTAGGAATACTGTTTGCAGAGCCAGCTACAGTATGCTATCTTTACAGCCAAAGAGGCTAGAGTAGGATTCACCTCAACTCAAATTAGATGTCTGCAAAAGGTTAAATGAACTGAGCCCTCCAAGTGCCCATTTCTCTCTCCTGACTCTAAAGGGAAACTTGGGTACCTACCCTAGCTGCAAACATCTGCAGCACAAAAATCGAAAGTTAGGTGAAAGGAATCTCACCTTAAGAGTCCAGCCCCAGTAACTTCCCTTTCATTTTACTTCCAAGTAACAATATTCCTAAACAGAAAAATACAGGTAGACATAAAGCAACATGGCAAGACATTTTTAAAGCACAATCTTGCTATAAAATGCATGGGTGCCAAATAAATCTGTCCTCTTGGTGACAAAGTTGTCAGCATTATCTTGACAGGATGCTATCATTCAGCTTGCGAATGCTGAAGTTCCAGTGGAGTAAGAGAACGGCACTTCATTAAAATCCATTTCTCAGTTCAACCACTGCCAACACCATGGGCTGTCTCTGCAATTAAGAAAATGTAAAATGATCCCCTGCAGAGAAGAGTACAGTAGCAATGAAGGGAACAGAGTCAAGTCCAACCCTAAGCCAGCAAATAATTTTCTTTTTACAGCTTCCCAGAAAGGACTTGGCAGGGGACATGAGCAGACAACGTAGCACAGTAAATTGGTGAAGGCTTTATCATGAACCTACTTCTCTGTCATGCTGAAATGCGTTTCACTGAACTGCACTCCACAAAAATAGATTTTATATTTATATATGGACGTATGTACATATATGTGAATATGACTATATATGAATGCATGTATTTCCTTCAAAAATGAGTACTTTGTAACTAGCTCGAAGCTTGCAGCAGTCACGGCTGTCAAGAGTGACCACTTCTGCCTCTTTGCCTTGTAGAAGGAGCATTACTAGCTAGTCACTGACACCACTTACCCTGGCAAACTTCGAAGTTCAGTTCCACAATGTATTTTTCTGCTAGATTCTCATTATCACACATTCTGATCTGCCTGAGGCAGCTATTAAACCCCTTGTCAAGTCACAGCTTACATCTTTACTGTGAATCATATCTTCTTTTAGCCCAAATTACCTCTGCATTTCAATATTCTGAAATAGATACTGTGCAATTAAAGCATTTTAAAAGCATTAATTGACACTTATGGCAATAACTCACTTTTGTTGTTTTGTGTCAGAAAAGCTATTTGTCTGCAGATACTGTATTATTATCATTGTTTTTAGTGCCCCCTTTAGTTTTATGTCCAATAAACAGCATCAATCCTTCGTGAAGAGAATATCATGTTCTCAGTGTCAAAGGGACTCACACATAATGTAGAGCAAAAATTGTCTTCACCATAGCCTTAAACCAAGTTAAGGCCTAGTACAATGAAATGAGAGAGTGGCTGAATTTCTTTCAGCTTTCCAAAGAATGATCGAGAGAGCTGTAGTTTAGAAAACTTAAAGCAATACAGAAAAGAGAAATACACATGATGTGTTTTGTACACATAAAGGGCCACATATCAGTTGGTGTAAACCAGCAGCTTAACTTTCATGGCACTAAACTAATTCCCACCAAATCACCATCTGGTCCACTTCAAGCATCAGAAAAATCTGGGAAACTCTGAAACCTTCTCAGTTTACCTCAGATACGCAAGATCAGCTTTATACTTTGGAAGTAGTTTGTTTTTACTGTGTGCTGTTGTCAAATCCCACATTCCTACTCTCTAAACGGTTCTTGCTGTCACTTCATCCTTTGTTTTCTCAGCCAATTTCTTGTCTGTCACAACATTAAGCCTCTTTCTAAGCTTTTGAGAACAAAATATGGTTCTTTCAGCCAGTCACATTACCCAGTGGTAAAAAATGAGATGGGTGAACTGTTAGAACAGGGATTATTTTAACTCCATCTACACTCCCAGACTGAAAACAATGAACCACTGCAAGAGTCCAGATTCACGGCACTGGCTGGGTTTCCCTTGAAGATCCGCCCCCCATATCAGAAGGGGGTTGGAGGCTACCCAAGTCTGAAGCCAAATCCTCTTGGCTCCTCTCTCCTGCAGAATAGATCACCTCAGCAGAGGTGGATCTCAAATTGCTGGCTTACTTAGCAAAACTCTGACTACTTCAGGGATTTCCAAAGGCTTCAGGGAAGTGGCTGTGTAGGTGTTTCAGACAGACCCTAGAGAATTTTCTCACTACAGAGCTGAGGCAAATCAGGGTTAACCTCCTGATGCACAGAACGAACCAAATATGCCTTTGGAGGTATGCAGTACAAACTCGGGCACAGCTGCCCACAGAAGGAGGAGTTAGCTTGTTCCCGGTTCAAGTTCCTTCCACTGTTCTCCAAGTTCGAAGTCAAAGGCACCAGGAGAGAAAACAGATGCCATGACATGTCAGAAGATGTTTCCATCCCATTGCTTATATTGGGGAGAAACAGATCAATTCAGGATAAGATATTACATGGTGACAGAGTGGGGTAAAACTAATACAGTGGAATCTCATTGAATGCGACTGTATTTTTCTCAAGCCTGGGACTAATTAATCCTTCACCCCCTTCTCCTCCAGGAACACTACCTCCTTTTTCTGCAGGGCAGAAGACCCAGGAAGTCTTTCCTCTAGATTTAACGACTGTGTGTTAAGCAACTGAGGACTGTTCCTTTCTGTGCCTTGCTCCCTGTGGCTGCTCCCTGCTTCCCCAGCTTGGCAGGCTTCACTCCGTATTGCTCCTTCCACAGCTTCGTTCAGCTGGCGTCTCTAAAGCCTGCCCCTGGCAGCCGGCTGTCTCTCCACCTGCTGATCCCATTCTGCCAGGGCTGCAGTCTTGTACAGCAGCTGTCCCAGCGTGGAAGCCTCCACCGGCCACTCACAGCTGGGGGAGGCAATACGGCTTTTCATTCACCTTCTTCCGCCCTGCTCCCTATACTCACATCCTCAGTCTCAGGACTTGTGAGCTAGCCAGGAATTTCCTAGGAAAATAATGCATTTTTGACAGAAAATTGCATTTTCACATTATCAGAATATTCAGAAAAAAGTTTAATCTAGAACTGGTTCAGAACAAAATCCCTCACTGTTTCCAGCTTTGTTTTTCCACAGTTCTTGTTCTGAAAGGAATGTTGGTATTTCTAGCATTTGTCCAAATCAAAAAAGAAAAATATCACCATTTCCCATGGACTACATATTTGAATTTTGAACTATTCTTCTTAGAAAAGCTCTTTTAAGACTCAAGTCTTCAAATTTGTATAAGTCAGCATAATGCCATTGAGGCACAGCAGCAGAGGATCTGGTCCCATGATCTGTATCTCCAAACCTACTGAGAACTGCAAACCTACCCAGCTGTGACATTTTAAAACCTGATCTCTTAAAGGCTTTTCTAAATTGTCACATCCTTCCCATGCACCATCTCAAGAGGTATTATTTGCAGATGAAACCTCTTGGTAAATAGTATACCTAAAGAATAACAGCTATTTAGAGCTCAGTGTACTTACATGGTAATTATTTCTCAGTTTCCCATGAAAGAGGAGTTGCAATGGGAAACAACACTGGTTAGCCTGGGTACTGCTCTTGAGGGCATTTGCTATCATCATGAGAGCAGTAATTCTCTACCTCTGGTTTCTGAGAGAGAAATACTGCAATAATAGCTTGACTGCAGCTGACTTTAAAGCATGCCTAATTATCGCATTCAATATGCACCTGTCACAGGTCTCAGTTTCTAGTAAATAATGAAGTAATTTAACCCCTTCCAATTCAAGGTTTCCAGGTTTCATTGTGGATCTCACAGCTCTGAAACTAAGCATTCCTTGATTGAAAAACCTCCATGCTTACCATCACCAAAAAAAGGGTAATACCCTTTCTCAACCAGAGGAAATACTAAGTTACATTACTTGGGCTTTGAACATTTTTAAGTACAACAGTCACAGCCTCTCAGGGAAATACGAAATACACACTGAAGAAAGATCAGCACTGGAAGGATGCTATGGGCCTGTGATGGGAGTATAACTGAATAACAGAAAGGTTAAAGCCCCTTGAAAGGTAGAAATCTTAGTATTAGCACAAGGCACCTTGAAGGTTTAAGCATCACCTCCAAAGTGAAGTACATGCAGTCATCTTAGAGCAGAAAGACCACCCCAACATGACTTGGGAAAAAGAGCTTGTGACTGGCTTCTCAGCAAGCACTTAAAAAAACCCATCCCTGAGCAGATTCCCCTCAAACAGTTTCACAGTCAGGAAACTTGAAGACCACTGTTAGTGACCAACCTTTTTGCTATTCCTCAGAATTGTCGGACTGACATTCCTCCTTGCCATGAACGATTGCAGTGAGGAAGGATAGGTCTCATATTTTAAGTATGCTGGCCCACCTGCATAGCTCATATTTCTCTTTCATACATATTTTATTTTGTGTAATGAGATTTCATAGCACAGAATGAATTAGAAGATACAGGCTATGCTGGAAGAGACATCAGAAAGATGGGAGACGGGACTAAATTAGCTGCCAGAACTATTTACAGAGGGCACCCAAAACCCTGAATAGATTTACTTCTCCTGCTTGAAACGTTCATGCTCTCAAGATGGAATCAGATCAGTCTAAGGCGCTATTTCTTCCAAGAAGTTCTTGACATCTCAGAATCAAACTACATTAAAACACTGGAGGAAGGTGTTAATTCTTTTAACATGTAAAAAGCAGCACCTGCAAACTGTGCAACTGCAGGGACATAGTGTGCCCAGAGATGAAAAACAAGAGCAGATATCTAAGTGATACCACTCGTCAGTGAAGCACGTCTCATGTGTCTTCTCAATACCAAGGGCTAAATAGCAAGCTTGTTCCAGTCACAAGCGCAGGAGCCATCCAGGAGTGACTGACTCAGAAACACAGTCTCCTTTTCAGTTCCCTAAACATATAGCCTATATACTATCCTCAGCACATGGCTAAAGCTGCCCACTCTTCATCTAACAAAAAATGTTAGCTCCGTTGTTCTCTGCTGGCTCTCTGACTTCTGCACATTGGAAACAGGACACTCTGCCCCCTAATGCTGCTGGTCATTCAAGCAGTAAGTGCTGGGGAGAAAGAGACAGGGCCAGGTCTCGCAGTATGAAAATTAAATGGGCCGTGGTCTTGCTCCAAGATGAGAAGGAAACTTTACAGACCATAGGAAGGTGACTAAGTTATCTCCAACTTAGTGCTGTTTAACAGCTCAAGGATTGTAGCAAGCATTCAAAGGAGTTGGGGGAGGAAACAGAACTAACAAAAACCTGATGTTATTTACAAGAGATCTTGTGATTGTTCCCTCTTTGTCAGTAGCCTGCACGGATCAGAAGAAAGCAAGACAAAAAGGGAATCATGCTGAAATATTGAATGCATTCAGAAAGATATCCTGAAGTGTAATTCTCACTTCAGAAGGTGAAATCACTGTATCTTTCCCACAAACATTTACAGCTAAGAGTTAAAGCTTATGATCAAGGAAGTGGACTACAAACCTGCCATAAACTCAAAGAACTCACACATATGCCAATCACAAAAGCCATATTCAGTAGGTAATGACATAATTAGTTTGTTAGTAACTATACAGGCGGAAAAAACAAACAAACAAACAAACAAATCCCCAAAACCTGTTCACACATATCAGATCTTATTCAGGAGGCAATCACATTTATAAAAAATATTAGTCATGAATATTTTATCTTCATTCTGCAACTATTGGGAGAATGAAGTTATTTCTAAAGAATGTAGCCATTGCACCAATTTAGGAATATCACGATGCAGTGTTCTTCCAGCTGTGGACTGTGGACTACTGAGGACTGCTGACCCATAAAACAGCAGGGCTCTGAGACAACTGAGAAAATCATCTAGACCATGCAGTCATTCCCACACAGCAAAAAAAATGGTGGGAAAATAATAATCTAAAAAGTAGCTTAATTTTGGTTTCATGGCAAATGAAAAATATCATGGCAACATTGTCTAATACGGCTTTTAAGATATGACAATCTTTCCATTTAAAAGGGTTGAGAAACTGAGAAACCATGCCCTCTTTTTTTTCTGACCTGAGTTTCACATGACAGTAACACATTTCTATTAGTAACTACTTATGTCTATTGATTTTTAAAAAAACCCCTGCTGTATCAAGTATGAACACAGTGAAATTTATAACATAATAGACAACAGCAGACACTGCCTATGGATCAAACAGAGCTGAACAGGCAGACCCAAGATTTGAGCTACTCAAATTTGAGTTTCTGAGAAAAGTTAGTTTGTGCCTCTGCTTTTTTCCTGTTAACCCTGAGATATTATCATCTTTTTAAAGATTCAGTACCAGCATATTTAGTATCTGGGCATTGTTCTCTAGATTTCCAACTCCTTTTCAAGCACTGTATTACTGTAGTAAGCACAGAGAACAAAATAAATAAATAAATTCTCATATGATTTAAATTATTATTTCTCCTTAAGAGTATGAAAATGTTCCAAAGTGTTTATATCTCATGAACTCTTAGATAAATTTTCTATTTAGGAACCTCTAGAGGAATTGTTTCCAGGGTCTTTTTTTCTTGAGACAGACCTTTTTGTTAAGAGTTTGCTGGGTATCATGTAAAGATTGGAAAGTTAAATCAATCAAGGCCCAGTCAGAGATGATCCCTGTAGAAGACTCCTTCTGACACAACTTTATCTCTGTTTTGTCACCAAGTGAATCTCTGTCTTAATGGTCTTCCCAGACTTAATTTACACAATAAACTGTAATTTGCTGTCTCCAGTACCGAAACTTGTTTCTTTCCTTTATGTCCTGAAGGTCTATTCTATTATACAATGCAACTTCATACATGATAAATTAAGAGGCACAGGCACACAAATTTGTGTGCACACCCAGGATTCCCTTCCGAGATGCAGGAGAGTGCTTGGTGTGTGAAGTAGTACACGCATCTGAATCTTTTCTTGCTCGTCATTTGCAATTTGTTCTACTGAATCTGGAACAGCCACTTAAGGGCAGGCAAAGTGCCATTTTATGAGAGTGGTATGAGCACAGACCGCCAAGAGACCACATATGAAAATCGAAGTTGGTCAGTGACAGCAGCATTCCAAGCTAGGAATGTTCAAGCAGCTGTGAGGGCTGATCTACCCTGCCTATTTTTAATGGGATGTGTCATTGGGCCTAGATTAATTTCTGAAATAAAAGATACTTCTGCAGATACGTTTCTATGACTGCTGAATTCAGATTAATATAATGCAATAGCAGCGTAACGCTGGAGATTTCCTGGTCTTTTGGCGCGTTCCACAGGGAGCAGTGCTGGGTGCAGTCGCACTGTAAAGCTGGAAGGCAGGCGAGCCACCATGCAACAGCTAATGCATAACAACCATATGCTCTCTCCCAGGCAGTGCTAACAGGGAGGCTACAGTTTACTCTTTTCCCGGTAAATCCAGATTTACACAGAACAGAATGCGTGAATGTCTATGTCCCATCATACTCCTGTTGAGATCAGTGGATATTCTTCCACCAGCTTCTATAGAAATCAGACTTGTTTAACGTTGGTAGAGGTCCAGGACAAGTAAATCCTGTCCTGTAAATTTAGGTCAGAAGACCACTTCTGCGACTTTCAGATTAGGAGATCTACATCTCCATTATAATGCATCTGAGTAACAGGATTTAGCCCTTGTAAGCAGTTAAGCTCCTTGGGGTTACAACCACTTGATTCCTAATTCAAAAGAAGTAGGTGTGAATGCTCACATATTGCTTTATCGTACTGTCATGGCAACAAAATCCTCAAAGCTGCAATGTCATTGTTAGTCATGTAGCAAAGGACAGCCAGAGGATGTTCACTGCCTCCACCCCCCTCAAAGGTTAATACCACAAAAAAGTCCTGTTCCAAAACACTGAAATATCCACTATTGTCATACCTATTTCAGGACCACAGTAACACAATTGTCTTCATACATGTTGACAGATGTTATATGTTCTCTTTAATGCCCTGTATTCTTCCCTCTTGTTTGATAAACCAGTATTACTACTCACACCTACCTCTTTTTTAATGGAATATATTTTAAGAAATAGAAAAAGGAAGGCCGGCTAATAGTAAATATGTTATAGGGGACCTCAAGATTAATTTGTGAAATAATTCCAGATAAAAAAGTATAGTATTTGTAAACAGATACCAGACTGGTGTAATACGCTGAGCAGTTGTATGAACTGACTTCTATATGCTAAAAAAAAAAAAAAAAATCAAATAGAACATAGTTTAGAACATGTCTTTTAATTGATGATGAATTTCTACAGTGCTACAGTATTAACAATCTCTAAAACAAATATCTGAATCTATAGCTCAACAAATCTTACCATCTTTGCAAATAAATAAGTTATTAAAAGTATCATATTGTGCTGTTTTCCTGTGTAAACTGCTAATGATAACACATTTCAGAAAAAGTAACAATAATGAGCAGCTGCAGTGCATTTACATTATTAAGAATCTTTAAGTACAATTCTATACATGATACGCTTAGATAAATATTTCTGTACTTACACTTTTACAAAGCCATCAACTGAAAGGACATAAAATACATTCAAGACTGAACAGAGAAGCAAGAGAGCTGTGAATAAAAGGACAACATGTTTAAGTTGATACAACATGACACAGAAAGTACTGTACATTTTAGAACTTGAAAGCCACTACCAGTTGCAGGCCTGAACTTGACTGCAAGTTCCTATGAGAGGGCTAGAGTTACCCAACAACCAGGTTCTCCACAGTTTGTCTTGGTACCGCCTTAAGTTCACTTGTCAGACTCACTCACTTTTGTGACCTAAGAGTTCACAAGACAGGTCTTCTCAATCTGGTAATTCATAAGGACGAATTACTGACATCTGTAAAGCCTTCAGTCCTCCTAAAGGCACTCAAGACCCCTAGAACGGCATCAGTGGCGTGCAGTACCAGACACTGAACCAAGAGTACCACCCACTATTAAGGTGTGCTGTCATGAAAGCAAGTTTAAGGAGCTATCCTTGGCAAATATTAACCTGCCACTTTAACAGCCTTGTAAAGCTTAGTAGGCACTAACAATACTGCAACTCACTTGAGCAAGAGAACACAGAGCTTTGCAAAAACATGAGGTGTTTGTTTCTTAAACAGTCATTGTAACAAACATAGAATAAAACATTTTAATGGGCTACAGTTAATCATCTATAAAAAGCGTATGTTCAGCATGAATTTAAATTGTAAACTGGTAATAAATAATACAGTATCTCTGAGCACATTTTAAAATGTGTATTATGAAATAAAATTTAATTTTCAGAAAAGCTTTCAACCTTTTTGTTCAAAAACTCATTTAACCAATCCTTTATAAACAACTGCAGCCAGTTTGCCTGCCTGAAAATTTTGATTTATGAAGCCCTCCTGCCCAGTGCAGAACACTTATTTGTATTAATTTTCCTTCCTTTTTTTTCCTAAGGCAGATTAAGTAAGAGCTGAAGTCACAAAAACTGTTAGTGTAGCAACTACCTTAAATTACAATTTTTTGTAATGGTTGTAATTTGTTTTCATTCTAGTTTATTTAGTAATCATATAAATATCCAAATATCCACTAAAGTAAGCTACTATGAAAAATGCAAGTACCACAGTCAGAGCAGTAGCTAGACCTAGATTTAAAATGCACATATTTCTTTCTGGATAAGAAAAGGTAGGTTCCCTCTGGTCACAGAAAAAGTCTCCACGCGCCTCCCTGTTAACTAGTCATTGCAATCTGTCCATTAACATGAACTCGGCTAAATGTTACGTTCAATGGGAATTAGAAGCAGCACACTGCACCATTTCTCCAAGGCTGTTAATTTTGAACTATACTATTGAGAGTAGTGTGGCATAGCTATCTTGGCATACCAGTATTTCAAGAAATAGAGGCTTATAGATAAGATAGCTGAGTGGAGCAGAAAAGCCCTTTCTGTAACACACCCTTTGTGCACAGAGATCCTCCCAGCTGATCTCATGAGCTCCCTATGCAGAAGGTATGAGAGCACGTTGAGCTTCCTCTTTTCTCACATCCCACGTAGTGAAAGAAATGGTGCCTATCAACTACTGTCCACAATGGCCTCAGTGACCCTCTCGGCAGCTAATGTGGAAGATGCAATTTCTCAGTGTCATATTCCTTTGTACTGCCCATGCCCTGAGGCCAGGATCTGGCCTCTAGACATTCTGGGCAGAGCTGTGAAACAAGGTGATTTACCCAATCTGTCCCAGAACAGCCTTTCCCAGTGGGAACCGTGTGTGAGTGTTGTGGGGGGACCTCAAGAAATCCAACTGCTTTCAGCTGGAGTTTATAAAAAGGACGGTGTTTTTATGTTACTACCAATAGTAGGAAATGTCACCTGATGAATAGGAATCTCCTTCCAAATGCCTATTCCTATGTATTGTCATTAAAAAAGCTTCATAAGGTCATACTCTATATTAATCCATTCCAGAAGGCATATATAGCACAAGTAAGAAAACACCTTTATACGAACAATTTGTTAAAGACCACATGAAAACATTAAAGATGCTGATGTTTGAATACATTCCTAACCTTTCATAAACAGGAGGATTTCAATGCTTTAGAAAACTAGGAATATTGCAGAGAGGAAGACAAAAAAGACAGGTGTCAAAAAGAAGTTGGAAAGAGAGCACCATATGAAAATCATACTTAACTTTTTWTGTCCATTTAACAAGCTAATTAAATGTTTCATGATGTTATACTGAAGTTTAAGTAAGCTACGTAGGATAAAATTCTGGCCTATCTGAAGTCAATGGTAAGAGGATTTTACCTGCAATTCTCGCTATCTTTGAGAAGATATTAAAACAAAAGGTATACATTGAGGCTTCAGTGAAAGGCTTCAATCAAAAAAGAAGAGGAAGAAAAGAACACGTTCCTTGTTTTTTTTAAAGTACATGTCATGTAAACTAATCTACATGGCAATCTCTCTGGTCTATCGAACATTGAATGCAATACTGTAAGTAATTTTTAGCTTTATTTTATTCATTTATCATTTAGCAAGACTTCTGTAGCTGTAAATCACTTTTAAAATTGTATCATTACGTTGTACACTGCTGCTTTATGAAAGTGCAAACCCAAGATTTTAGCAGTGCTGTATTTTTTTCATGTCACATGTACAAAAGGATATAAAAATAGCTCCTTGATTGACATATGATAATATCCTTAAGCCACAATGAAAGCAAATATAATACAGTATTATAGTGCAGGTATTCCTTTTATTACAGGAATAGTATCTGTGGGATACACTCATCCGATCAAGGATTTTAAAATCACATCCTTAAAGTATGCAATGCATTTTCAATGAATTGATAGCTATGGTCTTCAGTGAGCTGCCCTGACAGTAAAAAAACAGACACAGAACTTAATCTAGTCTTAGTTACTCATATTTCATCACACACTTCTGCTTGCTAACTGAGAAGTATTTCTAAAAACTGCCATGATGTTCCTCATGGATCAAAAAGCAAGTGAAGTTTATAAAACAGTACTCTAAGAACTTCGGACAAATACAACTGCTAGTCTGAACATGTGTAACACAACTATTTTGTGATTGAGTCTTGTAAATGTAGTTTACATTTTAAACTTTTAATAAATTTAGCTGCATATAAAACAGAGAAGTAATAAGTTAAATATAGCACCTTGTGTGAAATTTGTTCTAAAAAATACAAAGATTACACCTTTTAAAATTGTAAGAAATACAACTATTCTATCTCAAGTCCACTGTGCACCTGTCATTTAAAAGGAAACTAATTTACATGTAATGAAGACATGCATAAATAACACAAATTTAAGGCACAAAATGGAATCTGAAAGTTAGGGATGTAGTAAATCCTTTCTTTTTCATCAAATTATCTGATACACCAGAAAAAGGTGTATCTACAATTTTCAAAAAAGCTGTATTATCATAGAATCATTGAAGCTAAAAATGGAAACTGCCTATTCAAGTATGTAGTTCAAACTCTTGCCAAAGGAAGATTATTTTCCACTACTGCATTACATCTAGCTTAAAACCTTCCAAGAACTTGCATGCATTGATAAGCACTACTGTGTCATTCCATAACCTCACTGATCTCATTGGTAGGATCTTTCTCCTGATATTCATTGGATATTTACCTTGTTTCAAATTTATATAATCACACCTTCATACTTAGAAAGCCTCTTCCTTTACATGTATTTGTCACATAACAAAAAATTATACATACTTAACGACTCAATCTTTCCGACTTCTTTCTTACTTCAAGCAATTTTGTTACTGTTCTCTGACTTTTCAGAAGACTGAATCAATTCCTCACCCCTGAGGTACCCAAAATATAAGACCGTAGTCCAGAAAYGACCTCAGCAATCACAAGGAGTATTCTGATTTCCAGCTGCCTGATGCAGCTCTTCTGCATATATACTCTTCTTTTGACATTAATGATGCCAGAAGCAACTTTGTTGCCTACATTATCAAGGCTTCTTACTACATTATTACATTTTAATCTTCTCTCTCTCTCTCTCACTAAGTATCCAAGTTTCCTCAAATGATTACCTTCTCTCTGAATCTCTTAGGCTGTGTCTAATTCTTGTCTACATTTAATCCATCTGTTGGACCTCTCCCACCCAGGTATCATATAGTGTAATATCATCTGTAACTTTTATTAATATACTGTAGATCCCTCTTGCAGATTATCAAAGACATTAAACAAAATTAGGTAAACACAGTATAAACAATTAATGGGGAGGGAGCAATTAAAATCGCACAATGGGATGATTCAAAGCACAATTTATATTTTAAGATGCTATTTCAAATATATTTTATCCCACTTAGCTATTTATAAGAAGTTAAGTATCTCACTGTAACTACAGTTTCTAAATGAAATACCATAATTTTTCTGCATACATAATTAAACCTAGCATAGGAAACATGCTGACAATCAGTCTTCCTCTGCAAACGAGTCCCATTCCAGCCACTGATCAGAGAAAAGTAGGCACATCAAGTCTACTCCTCAGCACAAACTTTTAACCAGTTAATATTATATCTATTATTCTATGTATCTTTAAAATTACAAATGAAAATACAGAGATATCTAAATTTGCACTGACAATCAAGAATTCAGCTCCTTTCAAAAGTCCTTCTGTAATTCTACAGTGTGATCCTGTAATTCAAAGAATGTTGAACAACATGCTAACAGTACTTGTAACTGGAAAGGTATTATTTAACATAAAGCTTAAATAACATTTAAGCTACCTAGTCTATGAAAAACATCATTACCTAATTTATGCTCTGTTTTCCAGAAGACTCACTTTCAGTACAACTTATCAACTCTCCTTCTGTTCTTGATGATGACTACAGGTCATAACAGAACTTTCAGAATAGAAAGCACAGTAGTCAACTATTCCAATTCTTAAAGCTATTTGTCAGCCTATTGAAAATAAGAAAATAATTTGTCTGAAGAAATGAACAATTAAAAATCAAAGTGAAACCGTGAAAAGGTAAGTCTGAAGATATATTAATATATATAAAATAATACAGTCCATGCTATTTTATGCACAGTTGTTTATTCTTGTTCCATGTTTTAAAACTTGGACTCAGAAAAATCACAGGAAGTTTTGTGGTTTTACCCTCTTTTTTTCCACTAAAAGCACCATAGTTACACGGCTTGATTCAATCGTCCTTTTCCACAATCACTTCTCCATGAAGCACCCTTCTTCTCTGCCGCAGCATGTGGAAGTAGAGTTGTGGAAATACTTGATCAAAGCATAAAAGAAAGCAAATCAGAGGAAAAAATTTCAACAGATCACATAACGGAAAAATACAATTTTGCAGAATGATGAAATGAGGAAAGATTCTGGCACACAGTGCTGTAGTTGGTTAAGGTAAATAATAGCAAGTCATGAACATTGCAGTGAATTACAAAAAAATAATTACTCAAAAGTCAGACAAGGCTCCCTGAATGTATATCCTGTGTTCAAGAAACTTCCCTCCAACACTTTCTTTGTATAAACAGGACTTAACCACTTTCCAGCAGTGCCTCAAGTCTTCAAATTTGTGCTAAGGTAAGCATGTTTGAATTAAGACTTTGAGGAGGATACAAATTCACCCTACTTGTTCAAGTCTGAAGTGAGGAGCTCCCTCTCTCCCGGCCCTCTCAGATCTGTTATATTACTGTCCTGCTAATACATCTGATCCTTATATTTAATGGATAGAAAATCAGATTTATTCCTGAAGCATTAAGTTATATAAACAATTGTAAAACTGTTAGTAAGTTATGATAGCTTAGGACATTTTTTACTCATATAAATCTCTCTCGTTGGCCTTCATGATTTCTTGTGACAAAAAATTTCACAGTGTGTGTGCATACCGTGAAAGTCCATGTTTAAGGTCAACTTCTTAAAGGAATACCTTTTATGGATGCAGATCACAGACGCTTTTACCTTCCATTTTCCTGCTTCTCAATGTCTCTCCCTAATCTCTTGCCTTGTTTCTAGCCTCATTGTCCAGACTATCTAAAATATTCTATTTGCCTAGTTTGGTCTAGCCCCATTCATGGTGTTATATCTGAATCAGGTTGCTTTCTCCTTGTCTGCACTGCTTAGGTACCAGTGGAAATAACACTGGAAGTGCAAGACAGATAGTCTCTCTAATCTTAGCTCTGGTTAGCCAATTGATCTGTGGCTTCTGGTATCCAGAAGTACAAGGACAATCTGATTAAACCAGGGACTGAAGTATGCTCAGAGAGGTTTGGGGGGTGGATTTCTGTGAAAATGAAATCTTGGAGAATATTGCTTCAAGTTTTTACCGAGCATGCTCAAATGGTGATTTTCAGAGATGACATGTAAATGGATATTAATAGCAATAAAAACAAGGCAAATCTCTGGCACAACTTGCAGGACAATTTTTAAGGCATTGCTTCAAAGTGGCAGAGGCACTAGAAATTCTCAGCGACACAGTTCCAGACATTTCTGTGTGTAAGCAAAAAGATTTTTTACTTTGTCCAAGTCTTAGAAATGTTTTCAGCATTTTCACTGACATTTTTAAGACAGCTTATGTTCTGAGGCAGATAACAGGATGGARAATATCAGTGTAACCAATTAAAGCACAGCAAAGCTTGGAACAATAGAAAGCAGGCTTTTATAGTAGAAAGTGTTCAGCAAATTTAACTACAGGCAGTGTTTCCAGCATTGCTGATGATTGATTATTATGCTGTTAGTGTTACTACAGTTAAGTAATACTTACATGGCACATAGGAGAACATGACAATAATAAGGAAGTAATAGTAGTCAAAGGAGACATTATATTTGTTGGGAAGTCTCAGTGAAAACATTCCTGTTTTCTTCACATAGGGTAAAGCAGCATATATGGTTAGCAGTTCACCTGCAACTCCAGCAGGATACAAAATGATAAAGAAGTTGTATCTGCATTAAAAAAAAAACCCTTGTGAGAAACACCCTATGAATTTAAAATTTCCTCTTGCTATTATTAGTGGCACAGCAATGTATTACAGTAGTTTCTGCACCAAAATCAAGGACCACATTCTGACTTGGCACAGAATATCAGTTTCAGTTACTTTGGATAGCGTTGCTTAGGTTTACAGAGAATGCATTCTTCAGTCCTTTTATTTAAAAACAGTGAAGTATCAGAATGTTTGTATGTCTTTCTAATACTAAAGAGTAAAAAAATCTGCAAATTTGTAGTCTCCAATAATGTCTTTTTTTTAAATTTACTGATCTTGATCCTGTTGTCACCAACAGGATTCAGACCAGGACTGAATCCCAAATTCAGATGATCCTACCTATCTTTGTCACAGTGCATGCACACTGGGTCAACTTTATGTATTATAATTTCTTTGAAGATAATGAAAACATTGAGAAACATCAGAAGCCTGTTTTACCCACTGCCACATGGGAAATCCAAATAATACTACATTTACCACTAATGGAAATGGAAATAAAAAATAAAAGAAAATGAAAGTGCCAGAAACTTATCAGATCCATTTTAAAATGGGAAGAAGATGTTCAAATAAAAGGCGAAGGCATTCCGTTTAAAGAAAATATGGTTTGAATGCCATAGGCCACATTGGTGGTGACAAAATGAAAAATGAAGTCAGTCAAGTTTGTGCTGTCCTTATGCATAGTGCACCACGGAGATGCAGTTTCTCCTAAGTAACAGCTCTCGAGTTCATTCAGGGAACAGCAATGAGAGCTGTCACACAGAGAAAAAGGTACAGTGTGCGCTCCATGACCAAGAGAGATGAGATCCAAAACAGCAGCAACCAAACATGAAACCCTCCTAGGAGCGAATGGGCTGAGAGGACTCACAGGTCAGAGAACAGATCAGGGGAGGTATAACAAGGAACTGATGCCATGACGTACACACAGTTTGTCTCTATGCAGTGAAAAAAAAGGCAAAGTAAAAATTCTGAACTAAAATTTAGAGCATACCTATTCCATTAACAATGGACAGGCAAATCTTTTACAATTATAAGCTAAAGATCAGAAATTTCCAGCTCCCTTGGAGTACTGAATTTATGCCCAGTTGTGCTGTTTGATTATCCATAAATCTTGATGGGATATTTTGGACTCTATCAAAAGATAATACATTTTCAAATGTTTTGTTTATAGTATATTTCACCATATATCTCTGCTGTGAGAATGTCAGTTTTCCCTATTGTCTGTTATAAGGAAACAAAAATTCTGTCATTCAAGATACACTGACTTGATGGCAAAAAGTGTATCTGTCAATGTAGTACTTTCTGAATGCATTTCTCTTTCTGAAGCCTACAGAAAAAATTATTAATGAAACTAGACCTGATTATTTTTAAGTTTGCTATTTAGTGCTTAAACATAACCAAGCCTACCACCTTAGGTATTAGCAAAAAGATAATGTATTATAAGAATGGACATAAATATTAGACATATCGAAGAAGTGCATTAGAAGCATCAGAACTGCATTATCTATAAAACAAAAATAAAGCAAAATAAACAAACACACTCTTTTAAATAAGAGTCACCTGCATTGAATGTAGGTAAGATATTTTCCTTCTAACGTGTAAGTCTGTCTGCCTTACATGTATTTTTCAAATAATGACTACAGAGAATACTACTCTTCCAGTTAAGTCTCCTGATAAAGATGCAGCCTCTGTAACGTATCTGATCTAGTGGCCAACCTTAAGTATGCTTCAAAATCAAAGCAGTTTTGATATGTAACATGCTTTTTATGTGGGCTAAACTAAGTCAATATTTAGCTTCACTACATGAATATAACCTTACAAAAGCTCTGATAAAGCAGAACTTCTCATAAAGTACTAATATGTGTAAGATTGAGTGACAACAACTCCCACATTTTCAAAGACCCGAAATCCACACAGACTAGCACAGGTGCTTAATTCTGGGCATTGTATTCAAAAGCATCTTAAGGAGTCATACTGTAAGTTAAAAGATGACTCCAAAGATAAAGAAAAAAATTTGAAGTAAATTAAAGCAGAGTTCAAACTGTGAGACACAGAAAGCAAAGAACAAATCACACCCCAAAATGTCAGCTAAAATATTTTTAACATTTTAAACCCAGTAACAATGATCCCAAGTACAGAAAGCAACTGACTTGCACTCTGCTGACACATAACCAAAGCTCAAACATCTGCTCTCCTGAGTGTTAGCTCAGCATGCGTGAAACTAACATGCACAGAACCACGAGAAACTGAAGTGCAAGACATCTCCACCTGGCCCATTTAATGAAGTATGGCAAATGGTTGAGCAGGTTGAATGTGTAGAAGGAATATCGAGTAATCTCTGTCACAGTCCATACGACCAGAAAAAGAATAACGCTCTCCTCATTCTGGATCTGCAGAAGTATAAAGAACCAACACTTTCTTCATCCTTAAGCTTCTTTTCTGTGCAAACTGCAACAGACTTCTGTTTAAGATATATGGAACAGAACTAACATATTGTAAAGAAAGAAAATTTTGGCATAAAAGTGATATGCTGAAACCATTACCATGTACAGTTCTTTATCATATGTATTTACTAACATACAGATATTTTGCAAACTGAGCAATCTTCATCCATTATGCAAATATCAAAATATAAAACCCTATAATTGAGCTTACTCCTCCTCTTTATTCTCTATTTGCATTTTCACTATGCTATCTAACTGTCTCCCTCTTTTTATTTGCGGTTGATTTATTTGTTTATTTTCTTACTCCTCAAAACAGCAAGAAGAAAACAACACAGAAGATATGTTCCTTTCATAATCAGTTTTTACCCATTCTGCATTTCACTACTCTGCCTCCTAGACTTTCTCTTACTTTTTAACTTGCTTCTTCCTCACCATATAATGTACGTCTCCATGGAACTTTAGATAAAAGGAATTGCTTAGTATAATCTACTAACTGGAACTTAAGTCGCAGAAGAACAAATTTGGCAGACTTCAGGGAGCTGCAAGATATTTAAGGAGCTGGAACACAGATGGATCACTAAATGAAGAGTAGTTGGTAGATCAGTAGCTTTGGGTAAACTCACTCAGCAATCCCGTTTAAGATTTAAGTTCTGAGTCATTAAACTGCCTCATCGGTAGGTAGCACACCTATCTGCTGTTTCAAAACATCGGTTCTTTTTCACTCTAAGTGAACAAATAAACAAAAGTCCCCACATACAGAGAAGGCACATGGGGATCTATTACAAACACTACCTTCTGAGAAGAAGAATTACACGCAAGTAATTTTCTTTTCTTTAAAAGGGGAGGAATTTTGTAATACACTTCCATGCCTGAAGGCTGAAAAGCTCCAGGGATGTCTGTGAAATAAAATAAAGTAACACAAGTTTTGTTAAAATTACAAAAAAGGGAAACGATTTGTTTTAATAAAATGCAACATGGTGACAAAGCTTAATACATCTCAAAGATGCTGAAAATGCACAACTCTGTCAAAAGTCAAGAAAAATTATAAGCGCTCATCATCTCATAAATCTTGCCCTCAATGTGTCAGTCAAAGAAGGTGCACTTTTAGTGAAAGGATCTCACCAACATCACAAAAGGAGATATAAAAATATCGCCAAACTCACAAACAAATAGCAACTGAAGTGCAAAGACATCCAAACAAATAAGCAAAGGGAAAGACAGAATTAGGCTGTTCTTAGCCTCATGCAATTAGAGACAAACATTGATAACCCAAACTTGGATTCATGTCACAGTGCTAAATCCAAGCAGACCAGCTTTAAATAAGTATGCAGAGAATTCCTATCTGTTGCCTTGCAAATCTCCAGTCAAGTAGAGAGATCTGGGTCTGGCTATTATCACTAACATGCCTCTCACCACCTAAAGTGACCCTGAACATTCATGCCTGCTAAGCAATAACAGCGTGAAATACAATCAGACATACATTCAGATGTATTTTTTCTCAGACACAGCTTGACCTACTGTACTGAAGATAAAGGAAACAAAAGAAATGACTGGAAATGCTAAAGATTTTATCCACTGCAGATAATAACAAAATGGCAAAATGCAGTGCTTTATTCCAGCATTCATGTAAACATTCAATATAAAAAACTTGTTAATCTTTGACACGTTTTCCCTTAAGGGAAAAATGAAAACACTTAGCTTACCCAAAAAAAAAAAAAAAAAAAAAGCTATGAAAAACCTATTCCATGTTAAGAAAAGCGACAGTAAAGGAAAAGATGAAGTGTGGAAAACAAGTCCTCTGTGAACTGAAACAAAGTGATTTGACAACTGAGGCAGGTGCTATGGTATCCCATCAGCAGAAAAGCATATGCCATCTGCTGGTGAGACAGTTTAATGGCTCAGCTTTTTAAGTTTAAAGAAATTCAGGAGCACAGACTCAAAATCCATCACTTAATTCATACACGCCCTTCATAGAAAGCAGACCTCAGAAACTGAACTGAATGTCCTATCTACTAGCTGTAAGCAGTCTGCTTGTTTCATTTTGCTAACGAATCACTAGACTTACAATAACCACCTACAGCCAGGCAAATAAACTATCGTCATTTATACAGGACCTGAAGCGTCACTGTGGCATGCTGGATGACTTGATATATTTTTAATGAAAACAACGCAGTATGCATGCCATCAAACGTTAATATTACCATAACATTAAAATTTTGAGAAGATTGCAAAATCACAACCATGTTTATCCAGGTAAATTCAGTTTAAGACATATTTTCATTTAGATTAATTCAGTAAGTGCTAATTTAAGTTTTTGAAAGGGAACTGGTAACACTGTGGAAGATTTGCTGGTAAATAATAGCAGTAGTCATTGATCTCACTTAGGCAGACCACAGCCGGCACGATGCCAAAGACGGTGCTGGTTCACAGCTAAGACCCAGACCCAGTCTCCTGGGCAGAAGCACACAAATTCCATCCTGTAACCCCAACTTCCAAAATCRCACTCAAGTATGTAAATATTCTCTATAGGAATGTCATTAATTTTTAAATTCGTCTTCCTGGTGAAACGAGAACTGTATTAATAGCTTCTCCTTAAAAACAATCAAAACACGATTTGCTCACGCACATACCTGTTTTATACTATGTGCAATGAACCACACCATGAAGATTCTTGAACTCACTTGGACCCCAGTCACAAGCACAGATGTGCGAACTATTCCTTAAAAAGAGAAACATGTTATCTCTGTTCCATAATTCATGTTTTAATTAGTTACAGGAGAAACTAAAACAAAGAACTCACCAACTGCACAGTGGACTACCTGTAAATAAAAATAAGTTAGAGGTTACTGATGTACAGTACGTTACTATCTACACTATAAACATGGCCTTTTGATACTAATCTAAACCTAGGCTTAATTCTGAAGGACAACTGGTTTTTGTCTCCAACTAACAGTCTTTAAAAGAAATACACATTAGAGCCCTGGCAACCAATGCTGTGATGGGCTCAGTATCTGATCTGTGCAAACACATGAAAGAGATTTATTTTCCCAATTAATTGTATATATTACATATTTAGATACTTACAAAGCATTGATTTTTTCAACTAGTAAGCTTCCCTTCCATTATCTTATTCAAAGAAGAATTTTACAGGACAGTGTGGAGGGAGTCATATAAGGGATGCTAAATGCATAGCAATTTTAAAATGTTCCGTATTCATTATGGATTAATAAAATTATTATAATTTTTCCAATGACACCTATGAAGCTTCAGATTTATTGTATTTTCTGGTCAGTAATGTTTAGCAAATAGAGTGCTTTTCATTATTTTGACAGATATGAATAGAACTACTTATTGTGAAAGTTTAATAGCATAAAAGCCTATATACAGCTGGCCACATGATTTTAATAGTTGCTTGAACTACAGATGTTGTAGGCAGATTGAGAAAAAAAGTTAAAATGTCGATAGGCACTCTTTGTTGTGCCTGGGAGAGAACTGTAAGTGCTCAATACACCCAACAGTTTCATTCCATATATGTACCATAAACTGAGACCACTAGTGCATAGTTGGCAACAGTCATATAATTTAAAGAATACTTTGCACGACTTGCACAGACCCTGTTGTAACGGATTATATGGGGCATGTGAATCCAACCTGGGAATAAGCAGAAGCAGGAAAGGCACAGAAGGATAATGAGTCCAGTATAAGGAATAAGAGGGAAGCTATCATCTCTGGAGATGAAGACGAGAGATCTACTAAGCTAGAGGGTTGATCTGCTGGCTGGAATGCCTTCAGAGATTTTGCCTTTTGAGTTAAAGACTCTCAAATCAAAAGCAGTTCCCAGGCAGTATTTGATTTAAGAAATATTAGAATTAAGTTTGAAAAAATGTGTCCATTTGTTTCAACTAATCACCTTGCCCCCAAAAAACCTTCAGTAAATAATAAAGTTAAAAGGACTTTAAGTACTAATATAATACTTTGATGTTAAATTCAGGTTAATAATGTGTTTTGCCTATGATATGCAGCATCCAGTAAAGCAAACTAATGTTTAAAATTTACCTCAAGCAAAGCAAATGTCTGGAAAAATTTAAGCGTCTTTTGAACGCTTCTGAATAAGCCTCTATGTGTTCCTTTCTGTATATAAAACCGCACCATGGCAATACCTAATACCAGCCACCTACAAAAGAAAGAGAATGGATACATTTCAAATTAGAATTCTAAAAATATCCATCCACCATAAATAATTTAGTCGAATATTTTCTTCACAGAATATCTTTGCTTCTTCACTTGCCGGTGTTCTTAGGAGATTATTAAAAATATCTTTAGACATAAATATTGTATAATGTTATGTGAACATTAAGCTCTTTTATCTCTTTACTTGGAAAAGGATGGAGAATGACTTGTTTACCTTCAGAGGACTGACTTGAATTGAGGGGACCCCCCAAAACCACGGGTCCATCAGACTTTTCACTAGCAGTGACTACATATTTTTACTATTAAATCCTCATGCATCTTTACTGTGAATTACTGTTATTTGAAAACACATGATGAACTTGGCACTGAAGCCACCGTTTTGGGTCGCAGGTTTGTATAAGTAAAGGACTGGAACCTATGCACATCATTTTTACATTTTTCATGGCCCCTCAACTCATAATTTTCAGAACTCACTAGTGATCTGAATGCTTCTGTTTGTGATTGTCCAACTGAAGTTACTATGATTATTCAGTTTTCAAAAGTGTTGAGAAGTCGTCTTTGAAAATCAGACTCTGAAGTGCTGAAAGATGGGTGCTCTATGCTCCTGGCTTCCAAAGGCAGGTATATCTAACTAGCACATTTGATGGTGTTGGCTAATTTTTTAATTTTTTTTTTAAGGAAACTGAACAATGCTACCAACTGATAATCCTTCCAGTGTAAAAGAAAGAAAGAAACAGTATCTTTTAATCAAACTGGAATTTGATATAAAACTTAAATTGAGATCTCAAATGGAAATTGAGACTAAAAAAAAAAAACTTCTAAACTGTGGTGGGTTGATCCCCACCACCCAGCCCAGACCCAGTACAATAACCCAAGGCACGTGCAATTCCTTCCACATAATTAATCCATGTTTATATAATTAAGATTTCCGAAATAGTGTACCATATGTTCCATGCTTAATGCAGAGCTATACCACATTCTTACAAACATCACACTAGCGAGATGCCTTGAAACTTCAGGTTTCAATTCACAAAGACTAAGAAAGTATAAAAATTCTTTAATATAGACTTACAGGCATAACCAGAGCTACGGATGGCTAGTCTGAGAGTTAAAAATAAAAATACAAAAATTACAATAACTTTAGCTTAACTTCTTGTCTGACGATATTCGGAACAATTACTCTGTCCTTTCACTGCACATGAAGCCATAGCAAGCACGCTGTATGGCGACATGAGCTCTGGCTAAGGAAGGGCCCAAGTGACAAAGGAGAGGGGTCTGAGAAATACTGAGAGGCAGATTCGAAGAGCATATAAACATTCAGAGAAATATTTAGATAAACATTTGGATAAATATTTAACACTTCTCCTGTTCTTATACTCTTCCCTAAGCATAAGGTACTGGCTAACATTGGAAACGGGGTACCAGGAAATACTGATCTTTGGTCAGACCCATTATGCTGTAACACCATGAGAGTCACATGGATCGTGACAGCTCTCTGTTCCCCTCGGATAGCGTGTACTTCAGTATCACCTTAACAACTCTTACACACAGTGCCTACTGCTGCGCAGTCACTTGGCATGGCCCATTCAGGCACTTCACGACAGCATTTCAAACTCACTTAGAGTTAGTCAGGCTTCCTCACATGGTAGGGATGATTCCCCTCCTTGATCCCTTCAACTTGTAAGCCCATGAATCCGATCTACGAGTGCTCCAAAATTTGTCCCCACAAGTGTTACTTAGATTTTATGATGGATTTTAAAACTGAGCACATTAATTTGAGGTTGTCTCCCACCACTGTGGAAATGAGGAATTACTGGAATATCGCTGGTAGTCTTTCACAGCAAAGCTGCCCTTTTTTATAGTGAAGTGTTTGACAAGAGGACAGTGACAGAGAGTTTACATCCAGCTGGCAGCACGAATGGGGACAGCAACAGCTCTGTCCTAGCCCTAGGCTGAGAAGTCATAATACATCTAATCTAGCACCTCATTCTGTAACAAAAGGGTTGCAGAGAGAAGTAATCTTGGACTTCTCAGAAGCAAAGACTGCAATATTTTTCTTAAACAAATTTTTATTTGGACATGGATTTTTGTAGATCGATTTATTTAGTTGTCAGTGGCTTTGACTTTGGATCTCAGGAAAGCCCTTGTACTGAGTATTGCGAATCACCAGGAAATGGAAAACACTTTCCGTAATAAAGGTAGCATTTCCAGCTGGGACTTTCAGTAAGATTGGGTACTGATCTGTCATTTTAGTCCCTTAAACCTTTGTTAGAAAGAAAGATAAGCCGCAATTTTTTATTAGAATGGCTGTTACCATGCAATTATGTATTAGTTTGTTAAAACTCTAGAAACACTTTGCTATATTGCATTGTCTGGACAAATATACTGTTCTTGTTATTTATTAATCCTGTGTAGTGCCCCTGTTAAGTATTGCTCTATTTCAAATGTTTATTTTTCTCTGAAATTGTACCCATAAAAGATTAAAAGAATGTGTTCCTATCTCTTATTTCTCTGTTTCCACATAAAATATGCAATTTTGCATGTCTTAATCCCTTTTGATGTTAACGGAAGATGGGAGAGAAGGAAGTGGGAGATACTGAATCAGCACCTAAGGTCAAAACTAATATGGTTCGATAATCTTCTACAGACATATAAAAGTCAGTGGCAAGAGTCAGTGTTCATTAGCAAATTCACACATGGAGCACGAGGCTGGGAATTCAATGAGGTAACATTAACCTGCCAGCTAGAAAATAATTACAGTGAGTAAAAGCACTTTTCAAAAGGTGCTGCTGCAATATATGAACAGACTTCAATATGTGTTCAAGATTCACAGATGCTAGTGAGAAGAAAGCCATTACGATCATATTCCTGGCTTTCTGCATCAGTGCTTGAACTCCTGCTTCAACTACAGCGTATCAGTTTTGCTCTACAGGATTCAAATGGCAGAGAGTTCACCCACTGGTAACCAAGGTAAAATTGTTCTTGTGATGAATGTTGGCCTGGAAGTTATGAAATTACTTGTTCTTAGTTTTCTTTTAAGCATGTGGAAATTAATAGTGTTGGGTTTTTTTCCCCAAGAGTTATTGAACAGGACAAATTTTCAAGAAGTGCAAATATGTGCTTCAAGCACTAACAACATAAACCTGAGTGCTCTTATGAGCTGTTACTCAAAATAAATACCCACTTTCCTCAAAGCAAAGCATCGCAGTATGGAGCACTAGCTCAAACGAGCCCCTTGGGTTGTTACAGCTCTTTCCCCCTCCACCCACCCCCTGCTCATCACTAAACGCCCGCTGGCGCTGAGGACCACGCTCGGTTTTGGAAAAGTCTACCTGGCAAGAGCCGGTGCGAGCTCTGCTCGCTTAGATCCAGGGCTCACGGACCTGAGCGAGCTACCCCACGCGGTAACGCGGGGCGTGAGCTCACAGCGCCAGCCGCAGGCGGGAACCGCCCCCCGGGACACCGAGCCCCGAGCACCCAGCGCCCCCTCAGCGCCCCCTCAGCGCCCGAGACCCCCGCCCCAAACCCTCGGCGGCACCGAGGGGCGCTTTCGCCTCCCCGCGGCCGGCCGGCAGCCCCCTCCCGGCGAGGCGCGGGGGCTGGCCCGGAGGCGGGCGGCGGTGGAGGGGTGGCGGCGGCGGCCGCACCGGGGGACGCGGCCTGCGCGGCACCCCCGCCCGGCATTCCTGTCCCGGCTATACTTAACCTCTGCGGCGGGCTCGGGGTGACGCGCTGGCGGCTGGCAGCGCTGCACCGTATTAGGCAATGCCCGGCAGGCAAGCGCTAGCCCCGCTCCCGGCGGCTCCCCTACGCCCCCGGCTCTCACACCCGGCTGCCGCACGGCTACGCCAGCCTGCCGGGTCCCCGGGACTACCGCCTCGCCTCGCCTCGCCTCGTCCGAGCTGCACCCAGCTCCCGCCGCTGCGCGCTGCAGCTCCGCGCCCCGCTGAGGCGCCGCGCTGCCGGCCCACGGCGTGCCCGCGCCCGCTTACCCCGCGGTCATGGCGACGTTGTAGAAGATGAGCCAGGCCGTGGCCAGGGCGCCCAGCCTCCTCTTCTTGCCATTCTCCTTCTCCTCCACCGCGCCGTTGCCACCTCCGTCCTCCTCGCTGGACGCCATGGCTCCCCCAGCCAGGGAGCGAGAGGCGCACACCCGCGGGGAGGAGGGGCTCCCTCCGCGGCGGGGCTGAGGCCGCGCTGACAGCCGGACCTCGCGCTGTCTCTCACCCCATCTGTCTTCCTCGAGGGCCGCTGCCCGCCGCCAGCTGCTCACATGGCGCTGCGCGCTCCTCCCTTCGCAGGGGCTCCCCAGGGCACGCCGAACTCTCCGGAGGCAGTGCGGCGCCGTCCCCGGGCGGGCAGGGCCGCGGCCCCCGGGCGGGGTGGGTGAGCCTGGCTGCGGTCCTCACAGCGGTCCCCGGGCGGGCAGGGCCCCAGCCCTCACACGCGGCCCCTGGGCGTCACACCGCTGTCCCCTCCCGCGTGAGGAAGCTCCCTGTGGGTTGGGGAGAGAGACTGACTTTTGGTACGGCACATCTCCTAATCTTTTACCTCAAGGCCTGGGAACTGAGACCACCTGGGTGTTTTAAATACTGAGATGACCTCCCACGTCCTAAAGGAGGTAGACTTGGACTCGTGAAATCTTTTAGGACTGACAAAGTGACCGTCAGGCAAAAGCGGTGGGCATAGCCCACCCCAACAAAAGCGACAGCAAATACCACAGTTCTTGAAAACAGAGAAACGTGTGTCTGAGATCAGACAGCTGGGAGTCTGGTCAGAGACCGACTGGTGGGAATATGCCCAGAGGGTCCCACCTCAGAGGCCCAACAGCTGCTGCCAGGGTGACCGCAGGGAGAGGACACCTTCCAGTCTGGTAGGTCTCAATAAATACCACCCTCAAAACACAAGGAAGACGAAGGGCCACACCTGAGAAGGGGGGAAAATTTCTTCCTGAAGAGAACCCAGCTGGCAGACTGAAGGATGACATTTGAATATTCCTGTTGTCTTAAACTGTAGGCCTGCTCCCTGCGCACACAGACAGGGAAGCAAAGCCAGCATGGGGAGTGTAGCTGGGACTCGCTCTGGACAGGGGAGCAGCCTCAGCCTGAGCTATCTTAGTGTGACATGGCCCTTTGGACGTGCAGGCTGCACCCGCCATCCTGACACCTGGCCCAGTCTGTGCCAGCCTGGGGTTGTCGTTCACTACTTTGGGCGGCGTACATGTGGCCTCGGGCCCCTCATTTCCACAGCTAAGCATGGTGACCATGGCCACTCAGTCCAAACACCTTAAACACAGGCATATACAGACAGAAGAATTCCAAAAGTGGGTCAGGATATATCTTTGAAATGCTGCTTTGTCAGTCCTAAAAGATTTCAGGAGTCCAAGTCTACCTCCTTTAGGACATGATAGGTCATCTCAATGTTTAAAACACCTAGGTGGTCTCAGTTCCCGGACCTTCAGATGAAAGATTAGTAGATGTGCCATACCAAAACTTGGTCTCTCTCCCTCTCCTCACCAAAGCACACAAGCAGATGTTTCAGCCTCAAAACGCACGCCCACTGGCAACAGCAAATGTATAACGTGCATGCAAAATGAGTAGCTGGCAAAACAGCACCATGTATGTGCTAGTAAGATTATAGTAAGTACCCATATTATATAGGCACAGGCACTTTCCGTGTTCAAGTAGTCATAAATATAACCCAACTTGGGAATCCTATGGTTAAAAAATATAGATAGAAGAATTTACACACAAGATTGAATGACCTAATTCAGAAGTTTTTGCCAACCTCATGCTTCAGAGGAAAGTGCAAGAAACTATGTAGTGGGCAAATACGGGATAATCTGAGCCTAAATTTCATCTTAATGTAACAGTTATAAGTTGGTTTAAACTCTGTAGCTTTCCAAAATATTTTCTATATTTACTATTTTAATTCTGGGTATTCCTGCTACCTTGCTTATACCTTTTTTCCCAAAAATTTCAATTCTCTCTTCAAACCTTCCTACCTTCTTGGCTTGGACAAATTAATCACATACTACATGAAAAATGTTTTTTGTCTCATTTGAATTTGCCAACTTATGACTTCATTGACTGATGAAGGCTTTCTGATTTTAAATTATGATACACAGAGGAAGGCATGACCTGATCCCAATTCTTAATATTAGCTGTGATTTTTTAATACTTTTAGCTAATGTTTGCCATTTCTCTCGAGATTTTTCCACAGCAGATTTGAGGGAACAAATTCTATTTGCTTTCTGAAGCAAACATTTTCTATTTTTAAATTGCTCCTTGGATGTTTTCCATGCTTTTGCACAGAATGTTTTGAAATTTGATAAGGAATGTTTGATATATCCTCATTAGATTTCTGTATTATTTTCCTTCCCACTATTTATTTGCTCAAACTTAACTGATTTTGGATGCACAAATTATCTGTAATGATGACCAGGTTTGACTTGAGTTGATTTAGTCAATTAAGAACTTATTAGTGAGGATAAGTAGCTCAATGTTTTTGCTCTAATATTGTGGGTTTTACTTATGAGCATACAATTTCTCTTGCTATCACACCACCCATTCACCCAGTTGATGAGAAATTTCTGAATATCCTCATAATCCTTTTTGGATTTTAATAAACTAAACATTTTGTGTCTTTGCAAGTTTTGCCATCCCACACTTGTCTGTGTTTCCTGACCATTTATGAATGTATTAAGCACAAAACTTATTACAGAACTTTCATAAACACCCCACTGATTTCTTTTTGCCATAATAAAGAAAACTTGCTCTTTGTTTCTGTTTCCCATGTTTTGATCCATGGTATTTCGTTCCTTAATCTGTAACTACTTCATATCCTTGGTAGTTCCTGTTTCACAGTTTTTCAGCAGCATTTTCAAAATGTGTTTGTTGTGTTAGTAATTTTTCTTTTAATCTGTTTTATGTAATTACATGTTCCAGGAATTGCAATAAATTAGTTGAAACATAATTTCCTTTTCATAAGTTTTCTATTGTTATTCTTTTAATCATTATTTCTGTCAATTTACCATGTATATATTTGTGGTTTACTAGTCTGTATTTTCTGAATCACTGTAAGATCCTTTGTTTAAATTTGATAAAATGTGAGCTTCAGATTTTCAAAGCATTAAGTACAGTATCTGTGCTTAATTAGAAATACTGTACTTTTATAGTGGCAAAATTATTTCATCTAATATTTCAACTTTGGCTAGCACCTTTTGGCCCAAAAAGTCTCAAAATGATTCATAAGACAGATTTTGTCTACATACAGAAATGTAATCAATGGAACTGCATAGGCTTATAGATTAATTGCATTATCTAAATCAGCTTTTAAAATCAATTATGACTGGCTTATCAGTTTAGCTCAACTTTGCTGTTATTCAAGTACAGTCTGAAATCAAACTTCCTAATAAATTTTAAGATAGTCAGATCAAGGTCTTTTGTATTGTAGGTGAGCGCATCATTATGTTTCATATTCATTCTCAACCTTCACAGGTGGTTCTCCTTCATTCACTCTAGTTCCAAACCATCAACATTGCTATACTGTTATTACAAAAATGAATGGTTTTCCCGGCCTTCTTCATGATTGATATTATCAATGTATATTTATCTTCTAGGTTCCTATTGCACAAGTAGGTATTCAATACCGTATAAAGCTGAATGGGTTTTATTTCCAATCTATCTCCAGAAATACAAGGTGAAGTTTTTATGAGAATTATTGTCTCATGCAGTGTTCTATAATGATTTTTTTTTGTTACAGAATTTACCTATCCAATATGGGAACATTTCTATGAAATGAAAAGTTGTAGTGTTCTGAAAATAATATAATGACTTATCAGCTCCACTATCACAGGGGAAGGTCATCTACTATGAAATGCTGCAAGAATTACTTAGTATGAGCCCTGCAGAATCATAAGATTACTTTTATACTTCAGAATAGTTAAATGCCAGATCATAACTTAAAATCCTGAGGAAGGAGAATTTGTTAAAAAAATTAACAACTGAAATTCTGCTTGTCCTTCTGCCCTGTCTTCACTTAATGTCCCCAACACACTTTGCAGGAACAAAGTGTTTAGACAACAGACTTACTGTTGTCTAAACACTTGCACGCTATTTTAGGTTTATGGTATGTAGTAATCAGTGAGGTATTCAAGGATAAATGCAAGTAAACAGAATTTAGCTATGTCTAAATTGAACAACACAGTGTTTATCCACTTTTTGTGCATTCATCCAGGTGTGTGTATCTATTATTTTACTTACTACTCTAGGAATAGGACAGAAGATGCTTTCAAAAGACGTGGTGTAGAATGGATTGCATAAGTCTTGTGGGAAGACCTAGAAGATGTCTTTGTGTTTGGCACATCTGAAGCAGTTGGAGTTTTGCACTACTACTGCAAGATAAATGATTCATATTAAGCCTCTGACTGTACAGTTCAGTAGCCAGCGAAGGAAAATGGGCGTCATGAACACAGGCTGAAGTGGAAGTTTATATTTCTGTTATAAAAATACAAAAATCCTGGTGTGAACATTTAGAAGTCTTTGTATGAAAACTATTGATTCTATATATCTGAAAAGCACTGGTATTATTTTATGTTCTGAAAAGCACCAGTTTGAGATGCCCTTGTGTATTGTTCTATTTAATCCTCTTCAGAAGCAAAACTATAACCCAAACTGCAATGTTGAAGGACACACACATGTTAAAGGGAGATGACTATCCTGCTCATGTGAGTTTGGTTTATCCAAACTCAGTGCACTTTTTGCTATAATAGACTAATTGGACTCTGTACAATAATTATTTTCTTTATGGGATATTTTGGACTGTACCACTGTTTAACTATCCTGACATTTTGTTGCATTGCTAGGCTTGGATAGATTTATGTACAGACCAGTCCCACAGACTGTAATCTGTGCAGTTGGCACCTTTGCACACTATGCAGACTGGCTGTATCAAGAAGCTAACTCCACTCTAATGTTCTAATTATATAGATACACATATAAAATGCTCAAAATTTAAAATTAGTACCATTAACTTCAATGGTACTGTTCACTTGAGTAAAATAAAGAATTCCCTTCCCTATATTATGCAATAAATGTAATATTTTTCTTAAATAAAGAAGCTTTGCTACCTTGCCAACAGGTATCAGGCAGATTTTTCACAGGGTTTCCCAAAACACACTTCAATATTGTTAAAAATACCTTCTGATTCTCAGTGTATTTCAATCGTAACTTGCTTGTGTGACACTACAATCTCTATAGAGGAGACTGCTTCCATTATTAGTTTCAGAGCACACACAATCTTTGCTTGTTATTTAGTTTTATTTCAAGGACTTGAGTTAAAAAGGGCTCTTTATCAAGGGAGTAATGTTCCAATCTAACTCCCATTATGGTCAGTGGAAGTATTTCTATTTTCCTTCTTCGAAGAGTGGTGGAGGACGAAAAGATTAATTTTAACCTCATCATTGGTTGAAAACTGGTCTGAGTTATCAGCAAGACAAAGTGACCATATTGGGTGTAGTCAGTCTGGCCACACTGAGAACAGGTGTTCATGCCAAAAAAAGCACTAGGACAAGTGGTTCTCCATGGCAGTGTCAGGAAGCTGGCACAGAGTGATGCTCCTGCCAGCATCCCCAGGGAAGTCCAGGCACCCAGAGGTCCCAGCAGCTCCCAGATTATCTGCTTCTTACAGGTATATCACAATACATCACTATAAGCTTACTAAATCAAATAGTATAAACACATTTTTGTGTTTGACTTTGGTGAACTTGTTATCCAAAATCATTTAACATATGAAATACTACTTTTTGTGAGCTGGTTTGCAAGTACTGCTTTGAATACAGAAAGACTGAGGAAGATATAAACTCTCGTTTCTGGCATCTGTATGTGCAAATATTAACTAGAAAGTTGCATGTTACAATTTTTATGTGGTCAGGGCAAACTGAATTTTTTTAATGAAGTTTATTATTTGAATACTTGCCTAGTTCTAAAGTTACATGGATTTGAGGGAACTCCAGCTATATGCTTCATACAATCCTACTTGCATACTTCATAAATATTAAGGCCAAAAAAGACAATTAAATAATTTTAGCCTGACTTCTTGTATAACAGAGGACACCAGACTTACTGTATTGATATGTTTCATATATTCTCTTTATATAAAGAAATAGATAAGAATACAATAAGTAAGCCATGCAACTTGGACACTTGCAAAATATTAGGACATGTACAATAAAATTATAGATAGGAAGTAAATCACTGTAGTCCAGTACTTAGAACATTTACATGTGGCCTGTGACTGGGATAAATTTTGTCTTAATCGTATCATTGTATTGTTATGCATGACAGCATCTTGTATGCCATCCAAAACATCTTGTACTTGCCCTGTCAAAGACAAAAGCTGTGATTAAATGGACTGCTGGCGCTTTCTCTATGCTGAACCTTCCTCTTTTCCTTTGATTTTCTTTTCTGCCCAGCTTCCAGTTCTGAAAGCAATGTACACAGTGGACTATAATGAAAATGCAGTTAAAATAAAGGTCAGCCTGACTGATCCCTGAGACAACCCTTGGTCTTCATATCTGTCTCCTTGCTAAAAGCGTACTGGCCTGACTTTTTCCTGGAGTTATACACCTTATCTTTACAGTGCAGCAGCTAGCAAACTAATATGTGTTAAAATAAATGGGGATGCCAAGTATAATATTCCTCCAGTAAACTGGAACTGCAGTGGACTTCCCCTCCACGGCCATAATGTTTTTGTCCTCCTCTAAAAAATAGGCTTGTCTAATGCAGATGTGTGTCAGTTGAGTGATTGTAAAAAATATTAGAACTTCTCTAGCAGATTGTAATTTATAAGTTGCTGTTCCTAAGTACCCTTTCCTACCAGAAGACTATAGGGAAATGATTTATTGCATATCATCAGAATCTGGAACTAACCTTGGTATGGATAAACCCTTGTCACAATTTAAAAAATAAGTAATAAATTATATAAACAAACAACAAAATTAAACAATTACTTAAGCAAATTCAGAAGTATGTCACATCTTTAAAATCCAGGAAGCGAGTTGCACTGGCAATTAACTGAATACATGCCTTTATCACTTAGCAGTATCTGAACAACAGTACTATATAAAAAATGAAGTGTGCAAAGAAAGAAGTGTCTGTACCAATCATCTGAGACTGTTTACTTTGGACAAAAGTAGCACATATTTTTAAAAAACACCCTACCTAAAACTTGCTATAAGGCTGTCTGGAGACAAGTCCTAAGTCAGAGAACTGTTGGGCCTATAAGCTCCTCTGTGAAATCAATAGAGTCAGACTGTTGCAGAGGCCATCTTCAGAAGGAGGTCTGAAATAGAACAGATGAATAATCCCCTGGATATGCCTGTTTTTCTTGACCCAGTCTGGTGAAGTATAGACCCCAGCCATGCCTTCCCATCTTTTCCCTTGCCTGGGATCTAATTGCAAGGTGAGTCAGATGAGTGACATGATCCAACAGGGAACTTTCTGCAGTGAGGTAGTTTTCAGCTGGATCAGCTGATTGTGCAGCCACAAATGAATTGGATCAAATTCCAAATCTAATACGAGAAATGTGGTGGCAGCACAGTTGTGGGCACAGGGAGTGCAGTGTTGCTACATTCTCTATCAGCTGTAGTTACCCTGAAATTAGGTGCAATTTGAGACTGTACCTTTGAACTAGACTCCTTACTTTTAGATAGCTAACTTAGGTGGCACGTGTTCCATTTCAAATGCAGTAGGAAATAATACAAACATTTTTGAACTACATCCAACAAAGGAAGCTTAACACACCTTTTTTTAATAGCATACTCATCATACTACTCACACATAAGGTAGAAAAGCTGGTTTCCATAGCCATCTGTGCCTGAGAGGGCAAACCCCACACTTCATGGAAGAGTGCTCTAACCACCACCCATTGCTGTGCCATGGAAGAATGCTAGAGCCATGGGACAGGGAAAAGACGGAGATACAATATAATAGAGAGTATTCAAAGGACTCTTGTACTTCACACTGTTTTCAACAGAAAAAAATTGTTACAGAAACAAAACATGGGCCATGACTACAGAGTCTTAAGATGCTCCCTGAGTAGAGACTACCTTGTTCAAAATGTTGAGTAGGGTGTTGCCTGGGAAGTAACATTGGGTTGGAACCCCTTCAGGCTGAAGACAGCCTAAAACCCCAGTTCCCCACATCTCTTGTGTTTGCTCTTACTGCAGGACTACTGCATAAAAGCTCTGCCTGTTTTGAAAGGATTCTTACAATTAATTTTGAAACCCGTCAGAGGGAAGGGATGAAAAAGGAGGGGATAAAACAGGCTCTGAGAACATCTACCATATGTCTTTTGTGAACATAATGGGGGATGATGAATGGTGAGGAGGTAAAGCATCCTCTGAGAATATCTAGCGGATGTCGTTGAATTGAGACGGAATCCAAACACGCTTAAATCCTTAAAAGTAGTCAGTCCTAAGCAGTAGATCAATGCTGACCTGCATCAGCTACTGAAAACAGTTGTTGTGGATAGGTAAAGAAGCAGAAATCGAGATCCTGGAAAAAATGTTAGTAAAATAAGGAAGTGCCTACTGACTGTAAATCCCTGTGGGAAGAGACTTGGTGTGCAGTTTTCATTTGATGTGCCAGAAGTCTGCCTAATACATGCAATCACATTCAATATTGAGCATGGTTAGTGCTATTGATTGCATCTAGTGTTTCTGCACTGCAAACAGTAGTAGTATCTTTTTAATTTCTTGTTTGCACTCGTGACATGCCCATATTGCTCTTCTAGATGTCTATGACTCTTCCCTCATGTGTGTGCATGTGCCCTTTTTCGCTTAATTTGTGATCCAAGTAGTTCAGAGTAATTTAAACAGTACTAAAAGTCCTTAAGGATAACAACTTGAGTTTTATGTGACAGCAGGAATAGGCAGAACGTGTCATATCCTATCAGTCAAATTGTTATCGTGGGATACACCCCATCGAAGCGAACAAGATACTCGTATAAAGTGAAGCAGCAAGATACAACTGCACAACCAAAGGCCATGGGATGTTCAAGGCCCTGTGAACAACTGATAGCTACTGATCTCAACAGGATCTAACCATGGAAAAGTGGTCAGGCTCCCATGCCATGCTGTGAAAGATGCCGCCATAACCACCACCCTGCACCTTCACTGTCAGGCCACCTACTTCAGAAGCATAATAGCAGTAACGATGAAAAGACTCAGCCCGATGTACAAGGAAGCTCTGAAAATTTTCTAGAGGGAGTGAACGTGTCTGGGCACGGAACCGACTCACCTACTAACCAGGGAGGCACAAAAGAGCTCAGCAGAACTAAACTAAATAAACCCCTGCCTTGAGCCGTCCTGCCGGCCCTAAGCTGCCTGGCCTGGGGTGGCGGGGCCGACTGGAGCCGGGCCGGCGGGCAGCAGGGGCGGTGCCGGTGCCCGCGGGGAGCCGGGCGGCAGGCGAGGCCAGGCCAGGCCAGGCCAGGCCATGCGCCCGGCCGCCCACCCACCTGCCGAGCCCGGCGGGGATCAGGCACAGCTCAGGCCGTGGGCGCCTGCGGAAAGGGCCTGAGGGCCCTTCCCGCCCGCCGGGCCCCGCTCCCCGGGCGCCGCATCGCTGCCGCCGGCGCGGGGCAGACCGGGGGCTGGAGCCGGGGCCAGGTCGCGGGGCAGCGGGGGGGCCGCGGGCCGTCAGGCGGCGGTGGGGACAGCCCCGGCTTCCCAGCATGCTGCGCGCGGCGGGCTGGCTCCCCGGCCCTGGGAAGAGGCGGCGGCGAGGGTACCCCGGGCGGGAGGAGGAGGAGCCGCCGCCGCTGCTGCCGCCGCCGCCGCCGCCGCCGCCGAGGGCTTCTCGCTCCGCCGCCGCGCTGCCGGGAGGGGAGGGGTGGCCTCGCCGCGCCCCCGCGCCCCGCGATGCCGCTCTTCGCCACCAACCCCTTCGACCAGGATGTGGGTGAGTGGCTCCCGCGGCGCGCCGGCCCGGCCCTCCGCCCCGGCCTCCCCCTGAGATAACCCCGCGGCCGGCCCGCCCTCCGACCCGGCTCCCGCCTCCGGCCCCCCGCGGGCTGCCGGCCCGCTGCCCCCCAGACCTCTGCTGCTGCTGGGCTAGCCGGCGCCCGCCCGGCCTCGCGTGTGGCGGGGAGCCGGGGGCAGCAGCGGCGACCAGGCGGCCTGGGCGGGCCGGCGGTCACGGTGCGGCGGGGAGCGGCCGGGTCGGGGGCGCCTCCTGCCAGCGGGCGGCGGTGGCTGCGGCCTGGTCGGTGACAGCACGGAGGCGGCGGGGGCTGCTGCGGGCCCTGCCTGGCTTCGTGTGGCTGTGAGCGAGGGGAGCGAGCACGGGGATGCTTGTGGGAAACAAGCTGGCCTGCTCAGCAGAAGTAACGTTGCAGCATAGCAAAACAAGTAGCGAGGAATGCTTATGCAGGAGTGTTGCTGAAAGGATGAAAAGTAAAAAACACCATCTGCAATTGCTTCACAGACAGGCATGAGAAGATTGTCAAAGCGTTTTGTATTCAGTGCTTTAAAGTGAATTCCTGTGGGAGCTTTCTTTTTCCCTTTCAAGTGAAACTTGACGTGCTGTGATCAGGTTTCATCCCTACCTTGCCTGTTCCAAGGCCAAACTAGATGGAGAGGAAATGTCTGGCTTTTACTTGACAAAAATTATGCTTAATGCTGATGTATCCAACCTGAAGGTAAAATAACATATAGGCAGTTAAAAATTCATTTTGCATGTCTGATTTGTGATTGTGTAATACGGTTTGTCTCCTGCCTGCTGCTGACATCTGTTTCACTTTGAGTGAGAAAAGCTTTGTCTGGGGAATAGCAGAATATGAAGGGACTTTTTCTCATATTTGGTTAAGTACCCCCCACACCCACCCTAGGTTATTTTCTTACAGTAGTATACCACTGTATATGTTTCTTGGAACAAAATTCTTTCATAGCCTTATACTTGCTGTAGCTTTCAACTACAAATACATTGTTTCTTTCTTAATGTTTATCCAACTTTAGAAGTCAGGGCTCCAGTTCTTCCAGCTCTTCAAAAAAACAACTCAAAACTGTTTGAAAAGTATGTATCTTTTCGGTGGGGGGAAGGGTTAGTGCATAAACGAAGGACTGTGACACAAATTCTGTATGTGTGTTATCAGGAATTCTTAGCCTGTTGCATCTTAAGAAAGCATAGCTCGCTTTTCTTCTCATTTTGAACAGTTAAGAACACTTTTCCGCTGAAGACTGCGCTTCAATTTATAATTTTCTTGGTGGCAAAGTTGACAATGACTTATTTTGAAAAGCAGTAAATAATTTTTCCTAATTGTTTCACTGTCTTCTAATGTAATTTGGCAGTTGAAAATAAGGAAGAGATTGCACTGTTTGCCAGTTTTCCATGGACCATTAGAGGATTGAAACATTGGTAATATTATCTGTGAGAATGATTTGAACTAGTAAGATTAAAAAGTGATAGCTGAGGTTCTGGCAAATGTTCACTTTTTTACTTCCTAAGGCCGCTGACTAGCGGTGAAGATCAGACTGCTTGAGTGGGTTTCTCTAGAGCTAAGTGTGATAGATGTGCTTGTCAGCACTGTAAGTTTCATAATGCAGGGTAGTAGCACCCAGCTGTTACTTGAGTGGGTTATTCGCTGTGTTCTAGGTGCAGAGGATGGCAACACCTCACCTACTGTGCTTGCTTAGTACGATCACCAGTAGATATTTTTCAAAAGTATTATTCTGTATACTGTATGAGCACAGGGAAATAACCACTTAATCCCAAATTGTTCTTGGAAAAGCAGATAGTGGGGCAATGGGCTAATTTTCACCAGTAAACACAGCCTCTTTCCGTTGGCCCCTTTCATGATGTCCTGAGGGAGACCGAAGGAGCAGCAGGCTGTTCACTTGGTGGCAGCCTACTTTCAGGAGCTTGCTGCCTTTATCCATCACTTAACTGGATTTGTGCCAGGGAGACGGGAATGATGAAGTCTCCCAGAAAGTGTCCCTGGGCCCTTCTTCCCCGAGGCCCCTTGAGAATGTGCTATTATCTGGATGAACTTCTTGGCAGGCTTCATAAGATAACGTCAGCTGTAAAGTAAGCTCTCATGCTCTCGGGAAACTTCCAAAAGTTGTCAAGCAGCAGTATTTTTCAATTCTTTTCTCAGAATGGAAGTTGAGTTCTCTCAACTTGCTTTTTTTCTTGCCCAGCAAGAAAGTTTTCTTTTGAAAATCAGATTCCTGAAGCAGGAAGGCAGTCAAAAGCTATTCTTAATTTCATATGAATTTGGACATTGGTGTAGTTGATAGTATTGCTGTGATAGCTGTACATTCTCGTCTACTGGACAGCTAGTCAGTACTGTGTAATAGTTGGAAATGATTTTGGAACCATTTAGGATGATGGATTACAGAGAACACATCTGGAACTAAATAGTTTTCCATTGTTTTGTGGAGCATAAGTATCTCAAAGTTCAGAAGGAGAAATTTCTCAGTTTGTCTGGCAGTTATCAGCATTTGGCTAGTCCTGTTAGCATGCTCCTGCTGTGGAACCTGGTCAACCATAATAGCTCACCATTTAGTGTCAACTTTGTACAGAGAGATTTGGGGAGGTAAGCCATTGTCATCCTCAAAGAGTCCAAATCTCTGGATGAATCCCAAATAGTTTTTGTTTTCTGAACCATCTTTTTACCGTATTTAGGAATATTTCAACAGAAAGGGATGCTACTCAGTGGTGACACAAGTTGGTGTGGATTTTCACAGTCAAGTCTGGGAACCTTTGACAGTGTGTCCAAGTAAGGAACATAATATTGGAATTTAACAAAAGAAAAGACCTTCAAGACACTGGACTGCTGAGGTTATAATTAAGAGACTCTAATCCTCCATTTAAGGAGTTAGAATAAATGGTGTTTTTATTAGTTTGATGGGAAGTGTATTTCTGCTATATTTCACAACCTTAACCATAAAATTACTCCCAGAGAATTGTTCCTGAGAAATGCAGGTTTATCTGTAAATTTGATGCAGCCGCAAAATAATGGTGAAACGTGCTTTAAGAACCAAAAGACTGTCTGCTAATCTGTCATGACAGGTTAATTAGTAAGGTAGCGGTGGTTAGGCTAGGTTTCATGAAGAACTTACTGCTAAAGCAGTTCTGAAGTGTCATTTAGATGTTATCTCAAGAATAAAATCTGTAACTCTGGACTTAATGTAGTGCATACTTTATTCTAACTTGATATGTCAAGCATTGTAAACTTAATCTATGTTGTAAGAAGAGAACTGGAAGAACTTTTTACTCCCTGCTGTAAGCTTATTATTTCTGAAGTTTTATAAGCTGCAATAAATACAGGTTCTGGTATGAGTTGTCATAAAATCACACGTGATATTAAGAGCAGGTGTTTAAAAAACATGGCAGGTTTTGCATGATTTTTCTCGCTTATGCACAGTAAGGGATGAAGGCACTTCTTGCATTTGCTTTGGATGTTAGTCTAGTTCTAAAAGTAGCTGGTGTAATGGTTTGAGGCACCACAGGAGTGGGAAGAAAGGAAGGATTCAGGCTTACTATTTACAGTAATAGGAATTAAGCGGGTAGTTTAGTAATGTAGTAGAACTGTCAACCTGATGTGACTTGCAATGATTTTTCCCATGTTTCCATGGGAACTATAGCAGTTATTGATCATTTTGTGCTCACAACTCTTTAGATATTTAATAATATGCACGAATTACATATGATTGTAGGTAAGTGGGGACGTTAAGGTTTGATGTATTAGAATGTAAGAAATGCTTTGACCATGATTCCCATGGTGCAATTTCTTGTAATAAAATACTCTTGCTATTTAAACTCATTATTCTTTAGATTTATCCCCTTGGTTAGTCAACATCTTCAAAACCATCCAATTACATGTCTCTCTGAGCTGGGCTTTTCTCTGTTTAGGCCAGGTTTGCCAAAAGGAGGGAAAATTGTTGCAGAGGAGATTCTTGATCCCAGATAATTATGGAGACTGCAGACTGTGAGTTAACTTCTGGCTGCAAGGGAAGATGAATTCCAAGGATTGGTTCATCTTGTCATGAGACTGGCACTTTTTTCCCCAAGTCGGGCTAGTGCTTTTCTCAGCATTGTTTTAGGGAGAAGGATATTAACTGTGAACTAACAGGGAGGCTCAGTAGAAAATGTGTGGGAAAGGAGCTATAGCCACCCCCCTTTTCAGGTATTTATAAATGTTTATGAAAAACAAGAACTTCTCACTAAAGATACTTTCGGTGTATGTTCTCAGTGAAAAAGGGCAATGATGACAGGATAAAAATGAGTAGAATACCCCTTCTGTATAATAGCCAACAAGAAAATCTTTTTCAGTATCCCTTTCTGAAAATGAATCACCAGACTTTGAGTTCAGCTGGGCAATTCGAAGCCAACATAGTATGTTCCATAGGCAAAGGAGTTTTTGTAGACTGTACTTTTCCCGGTAATTCTTTTTCTTTCCTCCCAGGGAAGAGCTGTCGTTTTAAGTGCTTCCCCTCATTTCAGCTGTGACAGTGTGCATTAGAATACAAAATTCAGAAGAGTCAAAGTAGTTCTCCAACATGTAAAATCTGTTCCTCTAGCTGATAAAAATAACACTGTATATTTGATATGAAAAGTTAAGTCTCTTGCTGATCTTCCTTCTGAAATGCTGCTTCTACTGTGGCTTGGTTTGTGGGGCTCTGCAAATAAATCCTGGCACCATTTATTAGTATAACATGCCTGTGATACACCTTGTTTACAGAGCAATCATCATCGTTCTCATGTATCTCTAATGTGCTCACCTTCCTGCTCTGTTGTAATATTTCTGGGTGAAAGGTAGTTTGAGTTCCGTGGATTTGTTAGAGTTTGCCATAAGACGTCTAAATGTCTAAATTATTTTTGCCCAGCTTGTCTTGCTGTTGTTTTCAGCATTGTCCTACCAGATCTTGAATCCTTTTGTCTTCATTCTGCTCAGCTTACTGAGTTGTGCGATGTCTATCTTGGCTAGGCTGCCTCATGCACGGTGAGATCGTACATAGTTCTGAAGGAATGAGTTGAGGTGGCCTCATGTCAGCTCAGTCACTGCTGCTTTCTTTGCCTTGGGTCAGCTAGCAGTGCTTTCATAGGGCACCTTCTACAAGTACTCCCATAAGGACTTTTTAGGAATACTGTAAATGGGGATACAGTTAAACTGAAGAAGTTGGTTGATAGCTTTGCTGAAGTTAATGGTTCAACAGGGAATTCTAGTTTCTTTTTATGGTGGCATTGCCTGTTAGAGGTTATTTTCAATCTTGCCTAAATGGAATCTGGTTGGACGTATTCTTCTGTGCAGTACTGAGCATGCTAGCGAAATGCAGAGTGGTTAATATTAAAGCGGTGTTTTTTGTAGAGTGGGCCAACAAATGCATTTGTTCATTTTATTTGACAGACAAAAAGAACAAAATTAATTACTTTTAACTTCAGTGATGTGGAATGGTATGTAATCAGAATTTCTTGGTGAGTGACTGCAAAAAGAAAGAAAAATTTGCAATCAGTTTCAGTCTTTCAGGACTATTTAAACTATATTGAAGAGATGAAGTAGTTACATTTATGTTTTTACAATGCTTTGGAATTTTAGTGTTTGCATTTATATAGAGAGGAGGAAAGTTATTTATTTAGCCTTGGGAAGAAAACAAGACTTTTAGTGTCTTGAGAGGGGGAGAGAAGGCTGAGGGGAGTGTTGAATTTTTTGTTAATTCTGTGGTATTTACATTGATATAATGGATTTTTGAGGATTTTTTATCATGCTAGAAACTGGTTGTAATTTTAGTCTGTGAGGGAACACTTTCTGTACCTGTTCTTTTCTTTGTAACTTCAATTACCGAGAACTTCAGTATTTCGTTTTAGAGATGTGCAACTGGGGAAATGGAATTATTTCCATGAAACCTCAGTTTAGTAGAATATTCTGACAGTTTTTACTCATACTTGTTTTAACTGCTTCAAATCATGTACATTTTAAGTGTTGGTTTTGGGGGTGTTTTGATATGTTTTTTTTATTTCTTGAAATTCCAGGTAGTTCTAACATCTTTGAGACTTTCTAGCAGAAAAATAGCTCAGTTCTAAGATTGGAATTTTTAAAAAATAAACTTCACTAAAATCTAAAGCTTAGGAAGCTCAAACCTGCCAAGACTTCCCTCTAAAAATGTTGTTAGCAATGGGTAGTCTTTAAGTTTTCTGCCTTAAGAAATGCATCATGCTATTCACTGCAGTATCTGAACATTGATGAGAGTATTTACTCTTGCAAAATTCTAATAAGGCAGTAAAATGCTATTGTTAAGATGCAGAACTAAGGCAGAGAAATCAAGTGACTAGCACATATTTGCATGGAAAATCTGCAGCAATATTTATATTTCTCTTACCAGCAGCTAAACAGTCAACCACTAAGTTTGGCAGTGGCTTTTTTCAGCATGTACTACATTTCTTCTGCCTCATAGCACTTTATAAATGTGATGATAAATTTCTTTCAGGACAGTTATGAATTATTAGGAAATTATTATTTTTTCTTCTGAGAAAAGTTTGCTGCTTCTGTCCTAAAATGATGAACTGCAGTTGTGTTTTGTATGTAACAGGGAACTTCAAATAGAATCACAGTGCAAATATTTTTGGTTTTTGGTTATAATTTCTAAATAATGCACAAAACCAGAGAAGAAAACAGAATTTTATCAATGCTCCAAGCCTTCAGGTTTGTGTAAATTGAAGGGAAATGGAGCCTCAACAAAATTAATGAACTTTACAACACAAGGAGAGGCTGGTTTATTTAGGTATCCCAAAAGAGCCCATGCAAGAGCCCGTATACTTTCACCACAATCAAAGTATAAGTAATCTAACTCATATATTTAGATCTTTCTGACCTGGCTTCTGACCAATAGGTGTAATGCTGTCTCCTGGGTTTTTGGTACAGTATTTCAGTGAGACTAGACAGCATTTATACTGAGGAATGGTGTTTTCTTTAGAAGGCAGTTCAGGTTTGTATAAATTTTATTCAGAGGTTTAGTTGGAAAAAAAAAAAAAGGAAGATAGAAAATATGTTTGGAAGTATGATTTCAGCATCTAGATATTTTATTTGAAGGAGATTATGTTCTAGACCTTACTGAGAAATTTTAAAGGTACAGACACAGCTGAGATTTCTATCAGAGGAGATGCATTTTTCTTCAGGACACTTTCTTAATTATTTGTTTTATATGTGGTTTATGATTACGTTCATGTGGTTGAAGCACCATTTCTGACTCAGGAGTTACGAAGCTGCAAATTGTTGGTCGCTGAAAGGTGTGTTGTAGGGAAGTACAACTAATGCCTTATTCTTCTTTATGTTTTCCTAGGCATCTGCTTCTTTAGGTATAATATATATTAGAGACTGAATGTTGGGCAGGATGGAATTGGTCTGGCTTGGTATGATTAGTGTTACGAGTACAGAAGAAGTATAAAGGGAGAAGCCTAGTGATGCCATGCTCTGTGCCTTGCGAAGTGGCTGAAAAATGTGGTATATTGGTTTTGTGTGTCTTGCTTTTGTTTTAGGAATTAAATAAATTGTTCAAGTTATTTAGAAAGGTATTCTTATATTGTGCAGAATCATTGTTATTGTTGTTGTCCAAAGAAGCCATAGTTCTAAGTATTCTTTTCCTCTGAAATGATGGCGCTTACCACTTCGTGTGTCTCTCTGTGTGGAATTAATTGTAAGAAAATAATTTTAAATAACGCCTAGAAAAATAAAGGTGAAAGTTGAAGACCTGTAATGAAGAAAAAAAAAGAAAAAAAAAAAAAAAAGGAAAAAAAGCAGTCGTAAAATTTAAAAACTACTAATTGCAATCTGAGGCGACGTAAGATTTTATAGTCTTGCACTGGTTAAAGTTACTACATTAATTTTGTAGGCCTTGCTTGTGCTAGGAAAACAATGCCTCAAATTTGAGTGATACAGCTTTATGGGAGAGAGCTGTTTCAGAAAGCTATGTCCAAAGTTCCATCATGTATACCTCTGTGTCACGTAGTCCTGTTTTCCTTTGTGTTTGACATAGCATTAACTGATTAACACTGATTTCATGAAGAAGCCAGCGCTGTCTTTAAAAGTTGTTTTAGTAAAGTCTGAAACGTTATCTGATCCTGGCTTGGCATTCACTAAGTTGAATAAGATTTTGTAGCAATGATGAGGTGGAGGCATAGGGTCTGAAGTAAACATTAATATCGCTACGGCAGAATTATTTTTGATCAGAGGTGGAAGATGAACATTTCTAGTTTAAGTTATCTTCTACCTCCTGTGGTAACCTACCCTAAGACTTTAAATGCAAACATCTAAATATCTGAAATGATAGCATTTTCAATTCTTGGTGAAGTAAGGAGGGGGACCAGCAAA
>JAYKAV010002486.1:215564-281038 GCA_035582835.1 Phoebastria nigripes | reverse complement strand
TCGAATACTGTGTTCCGTTTTGGGCCCCTCACTACAAGAAGGACATTGAGGTGCTGGAGCGTGTCCAGAGGAGGGCAACGAAGCTGGTGAAGGGTCTGGAGAGCAAGTCTGATGAGGAGCGGCTGAGGGAACTGGGACTGTTTAGCCTGGAGAAGAGGAGGCTGAGGGGAGACCTTATTGCTCTCCACAACTACCTGAAAGGAGGTTGCAGTGAGGTGGGTGTTGGTCTCTTCTGCCAAGCAGCTAGCGATAGGATGAGAGGAAATGGCCTCAAGTTGCGCCAGGGGAGGTTTAGATTGGACATTAGGAAAAATTTCTTTACTGAAAGACTGGTTAAACTTTGGACCAGGCTGCCCAGGGAAGTGGTGGAGTCACCATCCTTGCAAGTATTTAAAAGACGTGTAGGTGAGGCACTTAGTGACATGGTTTAGTGGGGCTTGGTGGTGTTGGGTTGATGGTTGGACTTGATGATCTTAGAGGTCTTTTCCAACCTTAATGATTCTATGATTCTATGATCTGTTTTTCCCTCCCTATCAAAGTCCATTTTGGTACTAAGATAGAGTCTGGCAGTGACATGTCAGCTGTACCTGAAGGCTGGTAGGATGCCAGCTGTTAGTCAGGGTAAGCAAATACTGAATGCACATAAAGTTTTTTTTTGGCTGTGAATGTGTGCCTCACGTTAGAAGAGAGAGCATTCATGGATTTTAAGTAATGATAGTGTAAGTAATTTAACTTAGGTAGCTTTCAGTCATTTTGTCTACAAAACACTGATGCAACATAGGAATTTTGTCAAAGCGTCTTTGCTGCTCCTGTTCCCAGAGTGGTGAAAGGTGATAGTCACTTGCGAATGCTCTGACAGAGATACTGGCCTTTTTTGTGGACAGTCAATGTCAGGTAGTGTACTGCTAACATTCACAGTATGCCGTTAACTTTTAACTGCCCTTGTTTGAGACAGAATTTAACTAAAACTCTAGAGGCAAAATTTTTTTCTCATGTCTTACAATTAATTTTATTATCCAAGGGAATTAATGGACGCTTGTTACTACAGAAGAGAGAAAGTACATAATGAAACTGCATTTCAGGCTGAAGTTTAATAAGAAACTATCTAGTGTTTTTTGGTGGAGGAAACATCCTGACTAACAAGGGGGAAGATGATGCAAGCAAATGGCAGTTTTTATACAGGACTAAGTTCAACTTCCAAGAAGGAATGTAGCCATGACAGAAAACTGGTAATTGTGCTTGTGGATAAATTTGCAAAATATTCTTACGGAGAATTAAAATGAAGGTTGTAATCAGTGTGGTTGATATGGATCAGGGATTTCATCAATCACCATCTTATTTTTAGTTTTGGCCAAACTATTTAAATTAGCATAAAATACAGTTTGTTGTTATTTTTAAACCTTAAGCATGCATTATTTTACTATGTAAAGGACATAACCAATTGCCATGCCATTTCTGTCTTGATGTCATTGTGAGGAAAGAAGGACCAATTGTTGCCAAAAGTACAGACAACTGTGTGTTATGCAGAATAATGGAAAAGGTCAAAGTTTCAGTTCCATTGGATTTCTTAGCTCTGACTGCTGAAGGATGTGCTAACTGAAGTACGGCATTAGGTGTGAGTGAACGGCGTGGGTTTGCGAGGCTGCATGTGAGCTCTGAGCCTGGTGGGAACTTACGGCTCTGGAGAGCGCCACGCAGACACACTTTGACTGGAGCTGGTCCAGCTCCAGAAGAACTGGCGATGAACTGAAACAGCCGAGTCCTGGAACTAAACTGCCTCCATGCGGTCTGCTTTGTGTGTCTCTAGACGGTGCTTATGAGCCGTTTTCAGTTTTGGGAATGTCGTGTAGGCACACCTTCAGCTCAAGTACAGTTCCACTTAGGCTCCGTGTTTCAAAAAAGCAGTTACGATGCCTCAGACTTGAGGCTGGCTTTGGAAGCAGTACAGCTGCTGTGCTCATGGACTATGATTACAGAAGACTGTCTTGGCCCGTGATGGCTCTATGCAAGGCATTCAGTTCAGGTGTCTTACCACGTGTGGCTCAAGTATTCTGCCTACAGATGACTGAGAGCTGGCTATATTAAAATGATAAATAACAAGCAGGAAAAGCATAATGCATGGTTCTGCTATGGGTTTTTCCTTGCCTTTTTTTTTCCCCCTTGTCTCATTTGCTTGTATTTATAAGGTATCCTCAACTAAAGAACCGAAATTCTGGAGTAGTGAAACAATGTTAATTGATGTAAGCAGGGTACAGTCTCATTGCTCTGTTCTCATCTTTTGGCATTTTTAGTTGGCATGCTGAGTGGGTTCTGCCATTATGGTGTTCCTCTCAATTTTTGCTTCACAGTTGACATGTTTCCTTTATGAACAAGATTTAAAAATCAAGAATTTCTCTGATTGTTAGCTATACTAGTCCTAAGCATGATTTGGAACGATAGTAGACTGAAAGAAAAACAAAGTGGTTGGTTGATCAGCTGGTATATCTTAGTGCTAGATGTTAGCATGGTGTCTACCCAGAATTTTTCATATTTTTGTTGATTATGACTGGTTTTTGTAATCAAGTAAGTTTTCTGATTCAGTTTAGAGAGAAGAGGCAGTGCTCTTTTACTTTATCTGAGAGAACATACAGAATTGTAACTAACTTCCATTTAGTATTTCCCTATACTGCTTTGCTGTTTTCCTTGCATCAGACAGTACAACTGATGTGTTATCATTCTAGCTGTATATGGCAGTGTTTAATTTTTCCTCAGAAATACTTTGAGAGCCCATAACCATAGAACTTTGCTTTTCAGCATTTTTGTTCTGAATTAAGAAACTAATTAACTGTAACCTGACTTCAATTTGTAGGACAGAGAAACTCATTCATAAAGACAAGCCATCAACTTCGGGATGAATAATTCCTAGTAACTTTTGGAGATTAGATATTTTGCTTTGTCTTTCTCTTCTCTGCAGTCTTGCAAGTGCTAATATGGATAATGAATCTTTCCTGGCAGATAAGTTTTTGTAGGAAATCTTTGCTTCCTTTCATAAAACTAAGTAGTCTGAGACATTCCCTGAGGGATGGTACTCATTGCTGAGGCATATTTTGTGTTTTGTAGATTAAGAGGTGAATATTAGATGAAGCTGGGATAGGAAACAAAGTTTGTGTACTATTCTGTGCCCATTCTCTTTCTGTTTGGTGAATAATGGAAACTGCTTGTGCATTCCCTTGTGCTCTCCAGCCCTGATCTGATCTATCAGTGTTTAGATAATCTTCCACTCAGCTGTAGTGTAAGGCTCAGTTTCCTTTAACACTTTTATTTATTGTTATCCTCTGTGTACCTAAGCTTTTCTGGGGGAGAAATAGGGAGGGAGCCTCTATTTTTTTTTCTGAAGTGGAATCTATTTCTTCTCCACCTACCCTCTCTATTTCTTCACTCTTCAGCAGGGACTCTTCTTGTCCTATTCAAAAGCTTTGGAAGAAAGAGTCCCAATGGCTTCTATGAGATTAGCTTTGGTTTAGCAATCTCTATAGCTGAAAAGAGACAGTGGAATATATCATCCAAAGCAGAGAAGAGAATGGGGAGATAAAAGTTTAGTGATTATTAATGAATTGTTGTATCCTCCTTGTTGAGTTGTAATACATAGAGAGGAAATGCAAGACACAGCAGTTTAGTGTCTGAGGAAGCGGTAAATGCGGTTCTATCTGACTCTGCAAACAGCGAACTAATGCTCTGGGTATTCATATCCTATTAAACTTCATAGTTCCAAATGGAAAAAAAAAATCTGTTGGTAGCTATACTACTTTTGTCATATTCTGGGTATATCTTTATTATGTGGGAAAACAACCCCAAAATAAATATTTGCTTATGAGTTTAAATTCATGGCACAAGTGAACATTTGAAAATTAAAAAGAATTAGGTATAACAATTTTAATATATGAATTTATTAAATATAGGGATTTGTCATGCATTTACATGCAATATACAAAGAGGTAGTATTGCAACATCTTTGTTGACAATTTTGTTAAATTCTCTTATCTTTTTTTTTTTTTGAAATTTGTATTTTGATTTACTTATACTTTATTCATCAGAGAAAGCAACCAGTGAGATGAACACTGCAGAGGACTGGGGCCTCATCTTAGACATCTGTGATAAAGTTGGACAGTCACGCACAGGGTAAGTGACTTCAGAAATTTCCTCCCCTAACTTTTTTAATTTTGTTATTCCAGTCTCATACTCAGATGAGAGGAATGAAATTTTTGTTATCTTGTATAGACTTTTGCAACAGCTCAATTTAACTTAAATTTGTGACAAGTAAAAGGAAAATATATGGATTTTCTGCTCAATATTTTGCAGTTCTTCCTTTGGAGATAGTAACTGATCTGTTAAAATTAGGACTTGCGTACAGGAGCTTTTTACTGATGTAACAGAATAAATAAACTGATATGTTTTAGCAGTGTCACTGTAAACCCAGGAGACTTCATGAAGGATTTTTCTTACAGAATGATAATCTAGGTTGGAAGCGACCTCCAGAGGTCATCTAGTCCAACCCCCCAGCTCGAAACAGGTCTAATTAGATCAGGTTGCTCAGGACTGTGTCGAGTCTTGAATGCCTTCAAGGTCAGAGTTTCCACAACCTCCATGGGCAACATGTTTAGTATTTCAGTATTTAACTACCCTCACAGTAAGTAAGTAAATAAATAAATAATCCTGCAATCCTGTTCCAACTTGCCTGTTGCATCTTGTCCTGTGAATATGCAGCTCTAAGAAAGAGTCTGGCTGTGTCTTCTATGTATTCTCTGATTAATTAGTTGTAGAAAGCAGTAAGATCCCCTTTTAGTCCTCTCTTCTCAAAACTGAAAGCAGTTCTCCATGTCTCCTTGTATGTGACCCTCCTCTGACTGTCCTGGCAGCCCTCCATTGGACTTAACTGGAGTGCATCAATATCCTTCTTGCACTGGGAAGCCCCAAACTGGACAAAGTACTCCAGATGCAATCTTACAAGTGCAGAACAGAGGGGAAGGATCACTTCCCTGGCCCTGTTGGCTGCACTGACCACTTGTTTGACCCAGGATGCGGTTGGTTGTCTTTGCTGTCAGGCTGCACTGCTGACACCTGTCACCCAATAGGACCTGCAGATCTTTTCCTGCAGAGCTGCTTTTTAGGTGGTCAGCTCCTGGCCTTTGCTGGTGCAGAGCATCTGAAATGCAACCTTGCCCTTGCTCTTGTCCCTCTGAACAGTAGCCCTGCCCTCCAGTATATTGATTGCTCCCTGCCAATTTGCTGTTGTCAGCAAAGTTGCTGAGAGTGCACTGCCTCCCATCATTCATGTTATTAGTGAAGACATTTAGCAGTGTTGGTCCCAGCAGAGATCCCTGAGGGACCCCACTAGTTACTGCCCGCTAGCTGGAATTTGCACCACTGGTGACAACTCTTTTTGAGCGTAGGAGGCCAGCCAGTTTTCCACCCACCTTATCATCCTTTTATCCAGTCCATATTTCACCAGTTGGGTGATAAGGAGACTATATGAGCTTCAACTGTTTGTCGAAACTTTGCTAAAACCAAGGTATAAAGCATCTGCTGTCCTTCCCTTGTTCTCACCACCAGACCACCAGTGTCTTTGTTACAGAAAGCAATGAGATTCTGTGTCTCTTCCCCTTGTTTTGAGAAGCTATTCTCTGACATCAGGGCTTTGATAAATGTACATTTTGAAAATGTGATATTAAATTAAACACATCTTGATATGGGCTGCTAATGCTTCCATTATTGATTCTTTACTGAGCTCTCTCATAGGCTTCATGCATGCACTTGTGTTTTGGACATGAATAGTTAAAGTATAATTTGAGTTAGAAAATAAAAAATACAGTTTAAAGACATTATTTCAGTGTATCTATAGTGTTTTTATTCAGTGTAGTATTAGGCTTTGGAAATGTTTTAAATACATCTTCTCCAAGCATTCCCGGTAACAATTCAGCTAAGGAATAGCCTCAAAAAGAGAGTTATGCCATTGCTGCTGTTTAGTGAAAGGCTTCTCTGAGAATGACATGGATTGCCTTGTAAGACTGCAGGAAACGGTGTGAGATGCCAGACTGCAGATTCCCACCTGGGACTTTTGTTCCAAAGGACAGGTTTGCAAATAAGCTTATTCCTTGGGATTAGAGATGGTCTTTAGAGGAGTACTTATGAATAGCATGGCATATTGAGACTTCTGTGCTGTTGTGTATAACTGTAGTTAAGATAACAGCTGGCAAGTTGTTAATAATGCTTCATATTAGTCTGTATATGTAAAACTGCATTGCTACTTCTTGTGCATGTTGATGCTGAGCCTGTAACAATAACTATATTATTGAAGGCTTCAGTATTCTATTTAGTCACTGAAAGCATTTCCACAGGCAAGATTTAGTCTCACAGCAACTTAGCCTGAACAGTGCTCAAATGTATGTAGCTGCAAGAGACAGCTGCTTGGGAGTACAGACAAAGCTAGAGATCTCCTGGTAATGTGCAGCTAAATTTCTCTGGGACAGCTGGAATTTCTGTTACGATTTGTGGTTTTTGTTTGTTCGGTTTTTTATATTTGTTTGTTGTTGGGCTTTTTTTTGTTTGTTTTGTTTTGTTTTGTTTTGTTTTGTTTTTTTTAGTAAAACAGTGGTTTTATCCTGGCTGTGACTTTAACCTTTGTAATATTTACCCTGCTTGTAATAGGCTGCCAGCTGACTTGTTGCTTAAATTCAGATTCTGTTAAAACTTGCTGATAGTGGGTTTTCTTTGTTTTGATGGATTATGTCATACCATGGGAAGGTAAAGCAAGACAAAGTTCCCCATTAAGAAGTTTAAATCAGATATGCTACGCTGTTTGAAATTCTCCTCCAATTTAAGTTCCTGTGGCAAGGATGCTAGTCGTCTTAACTGGGATCTGCTTTAATCTTTTAACCAATTCTGGTCCAATACAAGCTTAGTTACTGTTCTTGACAGAAGTTTAGATTATAAAATCTCTGTTTTATGGGTTTTCTTTGTACCAGTCTGTAAGCTCCATTGCATGCCTGCAGCATTTTAGATCTAGATTGTCTTACGCGTGAAGCCACAGTAGACTAGAAGGACTGTTCTTCATTAAGTGGCACTTTTTGTCCCACAGTGTTACATGGCACAATGTCTCATTTAGGTCTGCCAACAACTTGATTGCATCCAGAGTAATTGTTGGAAACCTGTTATGCTACAAAGGTGCTACTTTTTCTCTTAAGATAAATTAGTTACAGTTCAGTAACAGAATTGCTGCTGTTAATTTTTACATTGCAATACCTTCATTACAGAGAATCGCTGATAGCTAAAAATTTTATCTTTCTTCCCTTAATCCAACCAACTAAAACAGGTTTTAGCAAGTTAGAATTCCACTGACTCTCTCTCTTTGACTATTTTTATGTGAATTTCAAAATCTGATTAGAGTTGATGCCAGAATTTTCGTAGAAAACACTGGAAAGACAGTAAATTCAGTAATACTTTTAATAATATGCCTTTTTTACAATAGCATATATAAAGTATTGCCATATATAGTGTGGAATTAATTTGATAATTTCTGCATGTTTCGTGTGACATGCTCTTAAGATGATCTAAAATTTGTCTAACTATGAGACAATCAACATATTTTTTTAATCTCTGAATTTGTTTTAGGAACTCATACAGCTCAGCAGTTGCATATTACATTGTTTGCATCACATTTTTTGGGAATATTGGTAGTTCAGTGAGCAAGTTGCCTTTTCAACACGGAAACATGATTAAAACAAAGGTTTTASCATTAGGGGCAATCTTTTTTTCTGTTTTTATACAACATTATTGAAAACTTGTTTATTTTAAAAACTTTTATCATATTTGACTGGCATTTTAAATCATCTGACTACAGGAAAGGTATGGATTTTTGCATAGTGTTGGTTTTCTGCAATGAAAATGCTTACACAACTGAATCTATAGTTTATCAGCTCTGAGTAAGATAATGTTATAAAATTTGAATGATTCATTAAGCAGAATAAAAGGGAAAATTAAAGGTCACATATGTTGTATTTTAGCATGAAGCGCTCCCCCTTCCTCAGTCAGTTCAGTGCTAGCCAGTTCCTGAGTCTAATTCTGTTTGCATTTGGCTTTGAGATGGTTGTATCTTTTGTATTAACTTAATAAGACATATCAGTCTTCATGTTTGAAACTATCACAACTTCAGTTTTTCTCCAAAAAATGTACTTAATAAAAACAATGGCTGAAAAAAAAAAAGAAGTCAGCGACTGGGAGAAGACACCAATGGTTGAGAAAATAGAAATGTTCATTGCAGCACTCTCTAGTGGGGGTGGGGGTGGGTATTGAAAAATTGTCATTGAGAAATCGTTTGTCTATATTGCTGCTTGCCTAACTTTGTCCTGATTCCTTATGGATTAATCACTGCCTCAGTGAGTCAGTATTCTGGTTAGCTGATTCTTCTTTGGTTGTTTTTGTGCCTGTTCATGCAAGACAGAACAGTAAAATTGCTTACTTGATAGTCTTCCAAACTACCTTCCGTTTTTTTTTCCCCTCAAGTTACCCAATCTCAGTAGTATTTTATATAGTCATTGCAGTGTACGTCTAACAGGCTGACCAGGAAGCTCTTTGACTAGCCTGTTTCTGAAGGAGCAAGGAGGAAAATTGAGTCACCTGTGTAGTCTTGAGCCCCCCAGTCAGTTACCTTAGACTGTAAATGAACAATAAATTCCTGAAAATATATGAAATACTTTGTGCAGAGTAGTATTTTAGATTCCAATTGCTGTTAATTTTGTCTTTGTTAAATAAAATATAATCAAATACATTATTTTTTACTCTCTAAAACTAGAACTGAAATTTATTGTGAATGTTTTTTGGATATATTAGTATATAATACCATAGCTTCTATTGTATCTTGCCATATTTTCCCCCTACTGATTTGTTATTCCCACTCACTGTGCTGCCTCTGAAATTTTGATTGTAGAATCATTAGAGCAGAACTGCGGCCCAATATTTATATAGCATGGTCTGGAGAGATGCCTAATAAATAGAATTCTGTTCTCATGGGGTGCGTGCCTTCCCTCTGATTTCTGCATAGTACTTCTCATAATTTACAAACTAAATTGTATGATGAATTAATTTGAAGTAAAAATAAGGATTATAGTTCTGTCTAGAATAGGGATTCTTAGTCTGTGTGACTAAACGTTGGTAAACCTGGATATTTTTTTTTTTTTTGGTGTAGATGTAATAAAAAGATTTTTTTTTTTAAGCATTCAAGCAGTTAAAACATTAACACTCAAATATTGATCGTTTCCATTAAATATATGAGCAAATAGATTTTTTTTTWTTATTTTTTTTAAGGTGTTTTTATGAATTACTGAGGGGTTTCTTGTTGGTTTTTTTACCTTTTCAAAATTGTACTTGACACATGTGGAAGATCATTTGGCTTTGAGGCTTTCTTGTTACTTTATTACTTTTTAATAAGACTTTGGATTCCTTAATAAAAAAATCTTAGGCTAATGGTCCTGTTCCTGAACTGCTAAGCTCTTCATCCTGCACCCTACCTTTATAAATACTGGCTTAACAATTAATGGACATGCACTTTTTTGTGCTTGCGCTCATATCACATTGGTAGTCCTATTCATAAGTTAATGGTTAAAAAAAGCAGTTATTTCTGAAAATTTTAGCATGTATTCTTTCTCAATTAATGTGAACATATGAGAAGTCTTGGATAATTAATAGATAAAAGGCAGTGCTTGCCTTATAGCCTTCATTTGTAATAGTTGGTTATATGAAGGTATACACTGAATGATACGTAGTCTTGCTGTGTGACAGCATTTTCTATAATTAGTGCTACTAAATATGAGGTGGACATTTCTGTAAAATGTAGACACTGCCAAATATAGTATAGCCAAGCAGTGGTGTAACTTATACCTAAGTTTCATGTTAGTTTTTGAATATCAGTTCAATAGAAAAATAATTTTGCTTCCCCCCGCAAAAAAAAAAGGTTACTGTAAATACTTCAGAAATGCATAAAATCTCTTAGTTTAAATTTACCTTCTCTTTTCCTCTTTCCCTATTTACCCTCTTTCAGGGTTATCTTTTCAGGGCTATTCAACAGATAGTGCTTGTACGCCCACGATAATTCCTACCCCTGCCTCGCTCAGCCTTCTACCACCTTTAAAGACAGAACAAAATAATAGAAAGTCACACAGATTTTAATATGCTAAACTGTGTCTGAAACTCCTATTCAAATTCTTTCTTAAATTTCCTTTTCACATTATTTCTATCTACCACAACATAGGTAAGACTTGAATTCTGTATTTAATTGTTTTGAAACTTTGATGTAGAATGTCTAACAATTTTTTTAGCACTTGTTGGTTCATTGCATATCTTCTTTATAAATGTTATTCTGTAGATTAAAAGAGACTCTGAGGAATGTAGTGGTGGTAATTTAAAAAAAAAAGTAGCAAAAGGGTGTTGGTAATGAGTACGTAAGCAAATGTTCTTACATATGTACGTGAAATACAGAGGAGTAGGTGCATGGACTACAGAGAATTGCAGTTCTCTAATTGTAAGGCTTTTTGTGCATTTCTGGAGTATTTACAGTAATTCTCTCTAACTACAAAAGGTAATGTAACTTACCGAGAGGTTTTGATAACTAAGAAAGCAAGCACTCCTACAGATAGAAATGACTACAACTGTTAATGGTATTATTTTTTTTTTTTTTAACGTTGTACTTACAAGCTACTAAATAATTTACTGACAATGTTCAGGAGAGCTTGCTGTCTGTTAGCATTGTCATGCATTGTCATGTGTGCAATAGGAAATGTTCGTTCCATTACATTTTTTAAAATCTGTCTTGTGTTTTTTAGGCCTAAGGACTGTCTCCGTTCTATTATGAAGAGAGTGAACCATAAAGATCCCCATGTTGCTATGCAAGCATTAACAGTAGGTTCTTTTTAATGTAGTGCTTTTCCTTCCTGAAAAGTTATATTGCAAAAAATCTTCTCTGAGTTTTAATCTTTCTTTCTTTAGCTTCTAGGAGCATGTGTATCAAACTGTGGTAAAATCTTTCATTTAGAAGTCTGTTCAAGAGATTTTGCCAGTGAAGTAAGCAATGTGTTGAATAAGGTAATGTATTGCGTTGATTTATACAATTCATAGAAAAGCGAAATCAGACAGAGAATTGGGGTAATCTGAAAGTGGAATGGAATCCACTTTTGGAAGACTGGAAATTTGGTGGCAGGGGAAGGATACAAGATTACTGGGAAGACTATGGCTGTGAAAAAGATCTTCCTGCATGCCACTTCACACTGCAGTTACTTATGTATTCTGTTTGGGGGAGGTGGAGTGTGGTGTGTTAATTTATAAGTATACAAATTCATTTTCACGTTGAATAACAGCAATGAAACACTAAATACAGATGTGGTGAAATGAAGATAATACAGGGCTTTTATATAACCTTGTTTTACTTTATTTTGGGCCTAGTATGTATTGTACTAGTACAAACACAATGCTGGTGTACTATTCTCCCTTTCTAATAAAGATATCCCTTAGTGATATACTTGACTTCAAAATAAAGTGTCTATGTAGTTTATATTGACAGTAACATGAAATTGTTTGAAATTAAGGAATTAAGAACAGATTCCTACATTATTTAACTAGTTTCTACTGTTCTTACAGGGTCATCCAAAAGTTTGTGAAAAGCTGAAAGCCCTTATGGTGGAATGGACTGATGAATTCAAGAATGACCCACAGCTTAGTTTAATATCTGCTATGATAAAAAATCTTAAGGAGCAAGGAGTTACTTTCCCAGCTATTGGTTCACAGGTATATTAAATTTTGTGGTTGTTCTTAAAGGGTATCACAAATTCTTTTTTTCCTCAGTTCTGTATTTTACAGTTTGTAGTCTTGAATTCTATAATGTGTTTGGCAAACAAAATGAAATCTCTCTTGTCTTCGTAAAACATTCCTTTGAGGGGTGAAATGCTCTGATTTACTTTAGATTTTTATATTGCAGATGAATACAAATCAAAATGGTGAACTTAATGCATTGTCAGTTTTTTGTTGAATACATTTTTACATCTTTCACTTTTGGCTAGGCTGCTGAACAGGCAAAAGCAAGTCCAGCTCTAGTTGCCAAAGATCCTGGTACAGTAGCCAACAAAAAGGAAGAGGAGGATTTAGCTAAAGGTGAGTGCATTTACTTGCTGACCTGATGAATATATTGGTAAATATCAAATAAAGCAGGAACAAATGTCTTGCTTCCTTCCTCTATGTGAATAGTATATTTATGGATTGTGGTTATGTTTTCTATTCCTTTCTTTTTGTACCCTTCTTGGAGGGTTAGAGGTTAAAACTATTCTGTGGGTAACAAATATGAAAAATTCCTGGTTTTTACTTTTTTTCCCTTGCCAAACTGAAACAACACAGTAAAAAATCTGCAAAATCTCATGTTAAGGACATGCTCCACTATGGAAATGTTTGATACATTGATACATGATGATTTTCCCTCTTACTGGGGCAAGTGAAGCATATTCATTTGCAGTTTAAACATTTGATGGAAGGAGAAAATAAGGATTATAGTATAAGTTGTATGCATAGTATTTTGGGTATGTTACTTTGAACTTTTATTCCTTTGAATGCTGCTTCTGTAGTATACTTTAAGGCTTTGAGTGCTGTAAGCATAAGTGGCTGTTAAATCTCTCACTGCAGTCCCAGTAAACAAAACTAGGATAGTTTCTTTTGATTTACTGTTGTACTAAGGTATATTTAAAGGTCATTTAATGATCCTATACCAGACATGTGTGAAGAGTTATTCTTAGAGTGGTTTGATCTTTATGGTCTAGATACTGTTTTTTGAGGTCAAACTTCAGCAATGTAAAGGCATCAAATGTTAGCTCTTGTACATAGTATGGCTTTGGGCTTAAAGTTGTAGCAATGGCTGTTCACTGTATGAGTGAAGTTCATGCGCTAGTAGTTGGTAGATGTTTGCAGTTTCTCACCTTTGATAGAAGTTTTTTTTGTTTAGCTATTATCTAATATAACATTGATTTATTTAAATCGCCATTAGCCCATCTGTATATGTTACTAATGGTTTCTTCAACAGTTGACCCACCGGAGTCTACTTTTAAAGGGATCTGTGTCTCAAAGGTTTATATTCTGCATGGGTTCTCTACTGTTTGTTGTCATGTTTTTTATGTCCCACTCTGTCTCTTCTTAAACATTTTTTTCACAAACTTGGAGGAGTTTAATATGAGTGAAACCTTTCTGCTCAGTCAAGTTTAATTGAAAATGACCAAGAAATGTAAAATTATTCAAGGAATGATAGGGAGAGAAAAGGAATGGACAAAATTTTGCTTGTCTAAGCAAAAATCTTTTTCTTAATTATGAATTAAGGAGGCACTTTTTTTACTGTGAGGGTGACTGAGCACTGGCACAGGTTGCCCAGGGAGGTTGTGGAGTCTCCATCCTTGGAGATATTCAAAAGCTGTCTGGACATAGTCCTGGGCAGCCAGCTCTAGGTGACCCTGCTTGAGCAGGGGATTAGACAAGATGACCTCCAGAGGTGTCTTCCAACCTCAACCAATCTGTGTGATTCTCTGGTTCTGTGAATTCAGGCTAAAGACTCCTGATCTAACAGAGAAACAATGTGTACCTGACCAGCTGTATCTTTTTAATGTTTCAAGCAATCTGGAAAAGTTCACCATCATGTATATGCTAGTAAGAATGTAAATACTTTACATCAGTTCAAGGTAATACCAATAATATAATAACAAAAAATGGATGACTTCACTGAGTTATCCCGTTTGTGCTTAAGTGCTATTTATTCATCCTGTCCATGTTGAAAGCCTCAGTAAATCTATGGGCAGAATTGTGCTCTCTAGTTGTAAAACATCTTTTTGGTTTTTACCATTATTTCTAAGTGAAAGGCAGAAATTGATTATGATGCAACAGGAATGGAATTATACTAAAAGTTTTCACAGAGTTAAATTTTCATATCATTCAACCCATTTTTATAGGGAATTTTCATGTGAATAACTCTTATTTTGTAGCTATTGAACTGTCACTAAAAGAACAAAGGCAACAGCAAACAACACTTTCCAGTTTGTATCCGAGCACCTCAAGCCTTTTAACAAATCACAAACATGAGGGTCGAAAGGTTCGTGCAATCTATGATTTTGAGGCTGCTGAAGACAACGAATTAACTTTTAAAGCTGGAGAACTTATAACTATCCTTGATGACAGGTAATTTATATAGAATGCCTACTAGAAGTATATTAGACTGTAAAAATCAATCGGGAATAATCATGTCTTCTATGTAGGAGCATACCTTGGAATACAATTGCAATAAAATATATTTACATGTTAAATACTTTATTTAGTTATCTCCTAGATTTTTTACATACAAATATAATTGCATAAAGATTCTTGTATAAAGATTTCTGYGAATATACAAATTGTATTTATGTACAAGTAATATAAATGCCTTGTATGGTGCAATTCTTAGGAAAATTCCATGTGAGTATGGGTTTTTTAATGTATGGGGTTTTTAATTATTTTTTTTATCTTTAGTGATCCAAATTGGTGGAAAGGTGAAACTCATCAGGGTATAGGATTGTTTCCATCTAATTTTGTAACAGCTGATCTTTCTGCTGAGCCAGAAATGAGTGAGTAACATTACATTTATGTATATATGTTAAGCCTTGCTATGGCCCAAGGGATATTTCTGTAGTGATTTCCTTTCCCTTATGATAGAGTTCAGTTGCAAGTTAATGTGATACTCAAAGTAAAACTGAGGAGCTCTTGCTGTGCTCTCACGAACAACAGTGATATCTTTATGTGCTAGACCAAGGTTGCCCAAGCTGGCATCTGTTGAAAAATACGATGCTGTCTACTGCTAGCTTTGGCAGTAGCTTCCTTGAGACTCATTTAACAACTCCATTGACACCTAGATAAATGTAGGCAACAGCAGTTTTTTTCCAAATTGCCTTTTTGCCTGGTTGCAATGGTACATATCTAATCAAGGAAAAACTGAAGACCCCTGGGCAGATAGGAGTTGGAGGCAGATTACCACTGTTCAAACAATTCAAGAAACCTACATACTGTAGGTACGTATGTATGCATAATGGAAGGTTTTTTTCAGCATACTGTTTATCTTCTTGTATCTATTTATATCGGTCTAACCTACTCTAAATATTTAATAAAAATATTAAATATTAGACAAGGTTTTAAGATTCTAGAAGTGATATCTGTAAATCTGATGGGTTTGCAAGATTAATCTCCTGTGATCTCCATGTGAGTGTGCCAAAGGTATGAGCAGGTCAGCAGAATTACATGCTGTAGGGGTCATCTGTTCTATGTTAAGACTAACTGATAAGAGTAGTATGATAAGAGTAGCAGCTTTTTTGTTGTGGCCTCCACTACAGAGGAGTGAGATGCTTTTGCGGGTACTATTTGATGGGGAAGGAATAGCAAAATTTGAGAACATTCGATTCTATGCTTTGCTCTGGAGAAAAGAAGGCTCTGGTTTGTCATAGATGATTTTACCAGTTTTCTCTTAAACCTGACTCATTAGCCCTATTTCTTCCAATCACACTCTCTCTTAGTCTGTTTTCCTGATGACTTATTAATAAGTATGTTATATGCAGGGAGACTAAGATAAAGACATTTACTTGCTAAAACATGTTTTTATTGACCTTGTGTGAACTGGTGTCTTTTTTTATGCAATTTACAGATTTGTTTAAGAAAATTGTTTATTGGAGATGTTTTTGGCCTTCAAATGTCAACAAAATATTAATTTTTAAAATTTTCACAGTAGATGTTTCAAATGCAAAGAACTTAGGCCGCATGCTAGCTGTATAACATTTATGTCATTGTTTTGTTTATTTTTATTCTATAAAATAAAATCTACCTGTTTATCTTACAGTGAAAGCTGAGAAGAAAACAGTGCAGTTCAGTGATGAAGTTCAAGTGGAGACAATAGAACCTGAGCCTGAACCGGTTTATATTGATGAAGTAAGCATGATAAAAGTAATGATTTTCATCTGCTGGTACATTTAAATATGTGATGTTTAACCCTTTCATCCTGTACTTAAAAAACAATTTGAAATATCAGGAGAACATAATCAAAAGAGAATGGGAAGGGAAAGTTGATTTAATTAAAAAAAAAAAAAAATCTGCAGTATTCTAATTTGTTCATGTGTCTTGAAGTTCTTAGGAATTTCTGAAACTGAATTTCATTTAGGGCCCTACTCCAGGATTGCGCAGCTGTTCACCTCCAAACTAGAAGCTTGGTGTGGAGTGATGCATTTGCTTTCAAGTTTTGCTTTAAGTACTTCAGGATACCTCAGAGATACCCATCCTGAATGCTGTCTTAGATTTATTTCCAGTATAATCACCACTGTCTTCCCCCAGTCTGAAAGATTTCTTTCCTTCTCTGAAAACTGTGAGCTTTTTGTTGCTCTGTAAGTAATATTTAGTAAGATTTGCACGATCTCACCACAGTGATTCTGCAAGGTTCCCAGGAACTATCAGCCCAGGATGTTTTTTCATTTTTTTCATTTTTTTCCCTCCCAGGGGGCTTAGAATTGTTCTCTTTAGAATTTTTCCCTTTCTCTCTCATGACTTTCCATTTCTTTCTCAACTAGGGTTCTGTCATTGGTTTTTGAAATGAAAAATCAGTTACTGCCTTCCTAAAGTCCTATTTAACTCCTGCCTCAAATACTCTTCCTCCCAAGAGATACTAATTTGTAATCTGCCGAAATAGCTTACCTCAGGCCTGCCTTGAAGTGCCTTCCAGCTTTTGTCTTCTGTGATTCCACGTTGGTTTAAGTTTTAGTGTCTTGTTTTGTTTTTAAAATTACCATAGTGTAATTTTTAAGGAGGTAGTTCATTTGGCTTCTTCCTGCCTTTCCTGGGGTTACGGAGGAAAAAACATAGTTTCAGTTTCCGCTTTGATACAACCTATATAACTCTGGCCTGTTAAAGGCTCTTTAGCACTCAGCTGAAAAGCGGTTTTTAATCATTTACATGTAACGTTTGGTTATGCAATATAGTTCACTCCAAGACATATTTTTCAAAGAGTGTATGCCTGTTAATTTTCTACCCTTTGGTATTTTTATAAATGGGTTGCACTTAAACTGGTTAATCAAGAATGACTTATTCTGAAGTCAACCATGCAACCATTCCAAACATCATCTTAAAAAAGCCCTTTCATATATATTAGTAATGACATTGCTCATGTGCTCACAAACACGAGGCTCAAAGCCTCATACACTTACTAAATGCAGGGTAGTTTTCCAGTGAATTTGGTTTTAAGTACCCATTTGTTTTTAAAGTACTGTCTCAATGTATTCTGTCAAAACATTTCCACTAATCCCACTAGGTGGTAGTATTGCATATGTAATAACTAGAATGGCGGAATAGAAACTGCTCAAAAAATACTGTTTAGAAGGACTTTTAGGAATAAAGGGGTATTCTGCACATTTCACTTGTTACTACTAATAATTTTTATAATTTGGCTTTTCTTTGTTCAAGCATCTTCATTCCTGTCAAGTAGCTTGTATGATTTATATTTTCTTAAAGTTAGTCTAGATGATTTCCAAGTCCCAAGAGATCCAAATGGCTGTTGTAAATAGCTGTTTTAATTTACTATCCTGAAAGTGTTAATTCTACACACCCCCCCATATGCCCTGATTACATAATTTGTGTTCTAGGATAAAATGGACCAACTCTTGCAGATGTTACAAAGTGCGGACCCATCTGATGACCAGCCAGACCTCCCAGAACTGCTTCATCTTGAGGGTAAGAAAATCTCATGCGTTTATTTGTTGTTGTTTTCCTCTCTAGTAATTACCTATACCAAAACAAATTGAAACTAAGCTGAAACTACTTCAGCTTCATGTGCACACCACAAGCATGCCTGAAGAAAGTGCCCAAGCTGTAATTATCTTCTCACTTCCTGTTTCCCACATCTAAGAGACCAAAGTGCAAAATTTTAACTTAAAACAAGCCCAATCCTCTCTCAAGGAAACTATATTCCATATTCTTTTCCTTTTCAAGAGCCAGGAATACTTAATTCAATCGTATTAATCCATTTTTTTTTTCCTTCATAGAGTAGCATAGCATGAGTTGCAAAAGGAGTGTAAGGAAGATTCCATGAGAGGAAGCAGAAATACTACTGAGGCTTAGAATAAATCTGTGGGTGTCCCACATGCTTTTCACTTGCATGCGTATTTCTATAGGACTTTAATATTAACGAATACCTTATACAGTGCTACAAATTAGACTAGTCCTTTAGTCTCAAATTATTCAGACTGCCTCTTCAAAGAGGGATTATAGACCATTCTGCCTGGGTTGATAGATGCAGCAAAATTTTTGGAAGGGAACTCTGGAGAAGGAAGTAAAAAAACTTACCCATTATGAGACAGAACATTGGCTTAAACTGACGATTTGGATAGGACCAGACTTTAAGAAAATGGCAGATTCCAGATCTATCTAGAAGTTAATCAGGAAAAAGTGCATAAGCTTTGTAAGCTTTCGGATATCTCTGATCTTTCCGCACCCATCTGGTTCATCATACCTGTAAATGAATCTGTTTTAGGAACTGCACATCAGTGACATGTCTGCACGTATTCTAGTTCCACTAAAGCTAGAGAGCGGTAAAAAGAAACATGAATGGTTTTATTCTTTCAAGTACCAAATACAGTTATAGAGGCTGTTGTCTAAGAAGCAGATTGCCTGTATCTGGTCCAGGACAGAGGCAAGGAAATTAAAGGTATGGTTGTCAACCAACCTCCAGATATGGCTTACATTAGGATCTCCTTTCAAAATGCATTGTGAGATCATTAGAACAATGCTGAATTTTATATTAAACTGTGGAACTGCTCCTAGAATCTGAAAGCTGTAGTGTAGTCAGATGATTGCTCCCCAGCTATCTGCAAGAGTGCTTGCCAAATGTACAGCTGCGAATACTTCTACAATGCCATGTTCAAGTCTCTACTTGCTCTACACTCAGGTAGGCCTTGGGTAGCTACTATTTTTGGCATAGGTTCTGGGAATTTTTTTATAGATGTGTGTTAGATCTTGGGTTCCTACCAGTGGTGGCAGGTGCTGATCAACATTTGACAAACAAACACTTCATTTTCTTCTGCCATCCAGATGTCCGGTCACAAATGTCTTTAAATTGGAGAGCTCATCCCAACTCTTTCAGGAGCCCAGGGTTTGTGGTTGGCAGCAGTGCAGTCATCATGTTAGTGTACAGATATCTAAGCAATCCTTGTCATGCCTTTTACCACACTTTGTGTTATACATAAAAATAGGCAGAACTTACACCAGGTTTTACATCTTTTCCTAGCGTTTCTGCCAGTGTGTTACTGATCCCAGGTTCAAAGAAGCAGATGGGTGCCTTTCATACAACTCCTCTTTCACCTGCAGTTGTCTTCAAGGAACACATCAGTGATACCCTTTAATCCGTCATGGCCCAGAGGCTTTCAGGATCTTCTGCATCTCTAACTTGGGAAAACTGGGAGTGAAGACAGTGTTCCAGAGCTGCTTATAATGCATTTAGGTTATCTTTGATGCCTGAATCTTTTTTTCTCATCTCTCAGTTTGAATGTTGTGTGGCTCTTGGGATTAAACACATCTCTTGATTAGTAAATAGTTCATTGCTTGGATAAGTGGGCACATTCTGCATTCTGGAGTAGGGTTAGACTGTAGTATCCCCTTTCAGCTTCCTTGTCTGTTTATTTTACATTTGACAAACTCCGTCTTTCTATTAGTTAACTCTGGTTTGCTTGGCAGTTACATGAACCCCATGCCCTTGTGCTGAAAGTTGGCGGGGGATACATTTTTGTTTATTTTAATGCTTTTCCGTTCTACTTCTGATAAGGTTTTTGTGTTGGTTTTTGCACATGTTAGTGGTTTGAAGAAGCCCCCTTCCTCCAATTAGGATTCTAGTGAGATAGCAATGTGCTATTAGTGTCTTTGACATGTAGATGATTTGAATCATTGCAACCTGTTTTCCCCTTCATTGTTTACATAGTCTTTTTGTAGTAATGTTCGTTGAGCACATGATCTAGGTTGCAGTGGCAAATTTTCTTCCTTGAAGAAGAGATCACCTTTCAGATTTACCTGAACTTTTTGATGCAAAATAGTTTCAGCTTTACACTCCCTGGATGTTAAATGTGTTTTGTTTTGCTGTATTTTTATTTTCTTTTTAAAATGTACTTTTTGAACTGTACCGCTATGGAAAACTTCATCTGGATCTCATTCTTAAATTGTTCATGACACTACCTCCATTACTATAACTTTTTTGGCATACAGATTATAGTAATGATTTTAAAAAAATTTGGACTAGCATCTCCACGTTTCTATCTGATAATTTTTTTTTAAAGCTGCTTTCTGACTTGCAGTATGGAAATCTTTATTGCTCTGATATATTTTAACGTCTTTCTATTCTAGCAGTGTGCCACCAGATGGGACCTCTCATAGATGAAAAGTTGGAAGATATAGACAGGTAAAGTCAAATGTTTTGACTCAAATTAAGATTCATTCTTAGAAATACCAGTGTTGTTACTTAACGATATCTTAATCATTTCTGTGAATACTGGCAAAGAAAATAGGTGTATTTATTAGTAGCTTCTTATCTGGGAGGAGGTCTGAAGGGTTTTTTCCCTAGTCACATAATATTTTACAGTATTGTACTGTTTGACATTCTGGCACTTGTCAGGCATCACTTCACAGGCAGTAAGAATATGTTGCTTATAACACGTCATGAAAGTTTCCCTGTATTGTCTGTTCTGTACGGAAGTTATCTAAATAGTAGAATAAGCTGTAAAATATATTTTCTAGGAAACATTCAGAACTTTCAGAGCTCAATGTTAAAGCAATGGAGGCTCTTTCTTTGTATAACAAATTGATGAATGAAGACCCAATGTATTCCATGTATGCAAAACTACAAAACCAACAGTATTATATGCAGTCATCAGGTGTTTCTGGCTCTCAGGTATGTATGTAACCTTTAATAGCCATTGATGTTATCAAGTACATACTGAGCTATGGTTGATTTCTTATAAATTATTAGAGATAAGCAGTTTTTCACAAGCTAACTTTTTTACAAAACTTGCTCAAATATTTTTTTACAGTATACTTCTCTACATTACTAAAATAAATATATACTGATATATAAAGTGTGGTGGAGCATGTTGATTGCAAGTAATAATTTATTTCCTAATTCTGCCCTTCTGTTCCCACCCCCCTCGCCCCTGAGTTGGAAACCTCTTTTTATGATCTTTGTTACCTTAATGCTAGGTTAAAATCATCTTGCTCCCTCAGAGAGAATCTTGAATGAAAGAGCAGTGTTTTCTCTCAACACAGTATGTAAAAAAAAAAAAAAAAAAAAAAAAAAAAAAAAAAAAAAAAAAAAAAAAAAAAAAAAAAAAAAAAAAAAAAAAAAAATTGTTAGTTTTCAGCTGCAAGCTTTGGATAGTCTCCTTTTGCAAGTTCTAACACTTTTAGTTCTTTTCTGTTCAGTTCTTTTTGATCAAACAAAAAGCCCATCCTGTGCTTTGAGTTGCACATAAAATTAAAAATCAAAGCTGCCAGGGCATTGCGTAGTGAGTCAAAGAAAGTAAAGAACCAAAGGAGTACAATTCCTGTTTAAGATTATGCCCTCCCCACCCTAAAATCAATCTCTTCTTTTAGTTTCCTTTTTTTTGAAATATCAGTAGAGAGCGTTTAGCATTTAAATTACTGAGGTTAAAAATTATAATTCTTTCATGGCAACATTTCCACGTAATTGACTTATCTCTGAGTAGGTCTTTTGGCTTATTCATATACTATGATATTTTTAAAAGGTCTTTTAAACATTTAAATGTTTAATTCCATAGTCTAATGCACACTTGCTGTATTCTTTTCCTCTTTATAGCAATATGTAACATTTCAAACTGTTTTTTCAGTAATTTACTTGCTTTTTGAGTGAGTAAAAAAAAAAATCCAAGCCAACTTATTAATACCTACGCAGTATTATATAAATATTGAAGCAGATTTAGTTCTTTTAGCATCCTACAAATATGTACTTTTTTTTCAGTGTCTTTTCAAGAAGAGGATGTATGTTTTTGCAGTGTCATTAAGAGGAACATTGTCTTCCATTCATATGTGATAAGCAATCATGTCATGACCCTATCAAATAATTTTAATGTTTTATAAATGGGCGTGTTTCTGGGGCTTTTTAAAGGGAAAAAATGGATTTTGGGGTGAAGATGAGCCAGTATAAAGTTCTGAAAAGTTAGGAGGTCTCGTGCCTTTGCTGCCTTCTAAAACTCTGTTGCGATATTGATATGGCTTCTATGAATATGTCATCTGAGATTCATGGATCTTAAGATAGAAGAGCTGTATATCATAAACTTACATGAACTCAGTTGTGCATGAGACCTGATAATTTCTTCTAGTAATTTGTGTTAAGCGAAATAATTCATGATTGAACAAAAGCATAGGGTTTAGAAATTTAGTCTTGGTTTAGAATACAGTTAACACATCTACTAGAAAGCTTTTCCTCTAGTTAGTTGTAAAACATTACCTTATTTTCAATTGAAATTTTCTTAAGACCTCTTTTTCCCTTCTGCACCACTCAAACAATTTTACAATGGCAGCCTCAACAGTTACATGAAATGATAGGTTAACTAATGACACAAAAATAATACATTGTTGGCTTTCCATTTTAATGATTCTACTTAGTGAAAGTTATCTGGGCATCAAAAAGTATTCTGCTTCGGACTGCTATTTGTTCCATGATTTAAATCCTTAGGTATCTTCATTCAAAAGTAGAAGCTCTTAATTAGCATGAGTGATAATCATTAAAATAAAATTTGGAATACAAGTTTTCTAGTAAACTATTTGACCTTTTTAGTACCGGAGCCTGAGGTTAGAAATGTAAACAGTGTCCTTTGAAAATCTGGTAGTTTTTTCGTACTGCAACACTTAATAGAAGACAATCAGTTGCTTTCTAGTAAAACATCTGTAATAAAAGGTTTGGGAGGCTGTCTTTAAGTTCTAAAGTCGGATATTAAATACCAAATTTTCTTGTATTTTATTTTTAATATTCCTTTATTTAACTTCCTAGGTTTATCCGGGGCAACCTCAAAGTAATGCATATTTGGTGGCAGGGAGTGCACAGATGGGCCATATTCAAGGCTATAATCTTCCTCCTGAACAACTCTCTTCTCTCAGCCAAGGCACAGTTACTCCATCTGCCAGCTCAGTACTGCCTGGTCAGCCTGCACAGACGTCTTACACAAAGTAATTTTAAATATTTTCGTATTCATGTTTAAATCAATTTAAACATAAAGGACTACAGATAATATTTAAATGAGATTTTTTTTTTTTCTTACGGAAGTATAATTTTAAACACAACTGAAAGATACTTCAGTGCAATTATTTCCAGTGTGATTTTTTATTGGTGTTGTGTATTTGGTAAAAATTCCTGATAAACTTCAAACTTTTCTGTTGTTTTTATAATTTTCTCTAGTTTTTAATTTTATATAGAAGAAATATATCTTTTTTTTTTATATATATATATTTCTTTTATGGAAAAGAAAAATTAGAGAAAATGATACAGACATGACTGATGGTTTTGTTTTGGTTTGGTTTGGTTTTTGTTTTTTTTTAAGTTAACTTTTAATACGCATTTAGTGATGAAGATTATCTGCTGCTCTGGCTGGCTTTCCATAATTTCTGAGATAGTGTATACTGTATTGTTCTTTTTTCAAATATCTTACTATGGATAAGAGAATTCTGCTCATTTTGGGAAAGAAGTGAATGGGCTATGAATACTTACTAAAGCTTATACAGCTTCCCTATATAAAGGAGCTACAAGTGGCTTTCTATTTTGGGTAGATGCCCAAAGATGCTAAGCTTTGGCTAAGCTACCTATATTGTGAAAAGTTTTGAACTGACCTTGGTAAAAGATTAGGGTTTTTTTTTTACACTCTGTATAAAGTAATTTTATTTTATAAACTTGGGAGAGACATCCATCTTGAGTTATTAAAGTATTTGTTAGTCTCTGTCCCCCAAAGTTACTTATTTGGGGTGGTAAGACATGTATTGATACAGCGAGTTTCTGCATACTTCACCTGACTTGTTTTGCTATTTAAAACGGTTGGGTTTTGTTTTTTTTCATGAGCAGAATGGAAGATAGATGGGATTCCATATTGCACATTAAAATAAAACAAAGTATAGATTCACAGTCTAGTTTTAAATCCATGGGAGGTGTGTTAGGTGTGTTTAAATCTGAGGAGCGTGATTGAGTATTAATTGGAATATTCATTGGCTACAGTTTTAAATATGCAAGGTGTCCAGAGTTAGGAGATTTTTGTGTGTATATATAGAACAGCTGAAGAAGCAATAAAGTGTTGCTGTTCTGTTGGTAAATTGTTTGTTAATTCAAGTTTAAATTTTTTTTTTTTTTTTTCAGTGCAATGGTTGGCTCTGTTGCTGGAAATACTTACTCTAACCAGGCTTCAGTGTATAGTCCACCACCTGCTACTGTTGATGTTGCTGCTTATCAGAATGCTGGAACTAATATGTCCCAGGTGCCAAACTATAACTTAACATCTACACCTCTGCCACAGACAGCAGGCAGTCAACAAGCACCTCCACAACAACCACAGCCTCCGCCACCTCAACAACCACAGCATAGTTACTCACAGAAGGCTCTACTATAGGATCCAGGACTTCTGATTCCTAATCTTCTTTAACCTCTGCTAAAGGCAGTTGGCAATTCTATGAGTTTCTTCCTTTATTCTCTTAAACTTTGTTTATCCTCAGCTTAATAAGAATCTATCTTGGTGAACAAGTTCAATTTGCACTGACTTTTTAGGATTTTTTTTTTTTTTTTTTTTTTTTTTTAAATTTTGCAGAGGAACGGATATATTTAGGACATTTAATTCCTTTTAAAATGCCTAAAAATTGGTACAAGATTATTTATGTCTGGTAAAATTGGCTAGTCTGTGAAAACTCAACACTTGCAAACTGTTGTGGCATATATGTTATGTACATATAGTGTGTGATAGCAATAGTGGCCATTTCGTGTAGCTATGGTGATCATGTGAATATATTTAACACAATGTTTAAAAATAATTTACTTTACTGTTTTATTTTAATCATGAACTGACAACCATGTTTCATAGTTTTGTCAAGTTTTATGACTGATGTGATGTCTTTTTCCAATGCAGGAAGAGCAGTAATTCTGCATATCATGGTTACACTTACAAGCTAAGGTCTATATATGAATTTACAAACTTATCTGAGTCTAGGTTTCATTGCTTCTTGAATTGAACACAAGTGTATCATGACTCTTAGATGGCTTATCTACCAAAGTAAACTAGTTAACTAGTAAGTGATTTGGGGGGATAACAGCAAATTATGATTCTGCTTCACATATAATTAATAACTTCAAACTACTATTCAGAGGCTGCTAAACATATCATGGGACCATGCAACAGGATCTTGCATTTTATCATGAGAAGCATGTAATTTATTTTTTCCAAGTTGTTTTTTACAATAAGAACCAGAACTGTATTCTATGTGTGTTGGTAGAGATTACACCAAAGACAGAGGAATTGAGTTGGAGGAGAAACGATGGAGTTTTAAACTGGAACACACAGCATGAATAACACTACTTTATTCAAGTCTTCTTAATTAGAACATGGAGAATTATGGACATTTAAATCACTTTGCTGAACAAACTTTCAGGGCTTTATTTTATCTCTTGTGGCCTTGCTTAGCAATTTGTTCTGTTTACTGTTCTTACACAAACACTTCTGCCTTAAACATCTGTTTCAATTTCCAGTTGTACCATTTGAGTTTATTAGCCCTTCTATAGTATGAATAGTTTATGAGGCATCTTGTTTTCATTCATTTTCAGGTTACTTTGATTTCTCTTCTGCAGCAGCATGCATTAGGCTTTTTTAAACCCTTGCATTTCTCAGTAACTTAGCCAGGTGGCTCTTTAAGGCATGAGATTTTCTTTCTACAGCTGAGGTGCTGCAAAAGGAACATGGTAATGGAAGGCAGCATTTTAGATATGCCTGATCAGAGTTTCTTGTACAAAGACTGTTGTTACTTTGCATTTGCATTCAATCTATTGATGCATCCTGGTTTCCTTTTATCTTTTCCAGCAACTCTAATTCCAATTAGAGCAATACTAGATGGCTTCAACATCAGATCTGTATTTTCAGTCTTGTTAGTGTGTATGTCAGAAGTCGTTCGCTTTTGTGTACTATATTTTTGTGTGATGCTTCTGGAATTAAATGTTGCAATTGTACATTATACTATAAGCTGACCTCAGTTATCCCATACACTCCTGTGTCTGTTCACAGTTACCTAACATGCCTTTGTTTCACTATTTTAATAGACACTGGTATTTTGCCTGTTAATGCTTTCAGATGACTACTGTGCATAACTTCTAACTGGGGTGGTTACAAAATGTGCCCAGAGCTGATGTGTTCCAGCTGGGGATGTTCTAGCCAGCTGGCTGTTTTGACACTAGTATTTTCACGTATTGTTTTTCTCCAGAATTCTTAAGCACCCTCACAAACTGTCATTACTTCAGTACTTGGTGTCTTCACAAAAGTCTGTGGAATTTGAAAGGAAATACTAAAAAAAAATTAAAATCCAAGATATTGTGTCATAGATCATTTTTAATAGATTGAAGAGGTGATTTTCTTTAGAAAGGGCATGTAGTATCATTTAGATAGTGTTCTCTCTATGCTTTACGTACCTTACTCCAAAATCAGAGAAACAATGTGTATAGAAGTGCATAATTTCTACACAAAAGTGAAAGTAACTTTTTACTCTATAGTTCTTAGGCCCTGATTCAAGGAGAAGCTTGAAGCATCAAAATAGTCCAGCTGGCATTGACTATTTGTATTCTTAGGTTTTCACATGTTGTGTCACATGTTCCCTAATAAGGGCCTATGGAACCTCTGTACAGAAATGACTCAGCAAAAATACCTTTTGTTACTAATTTGTCTTTGTTTTTAAAATTTTTGAAGTCTTCTTTCCTTAACACACAGAAACGCCTGTTCCTGGTTTCTCCTTTGAACACTGAAAACTTACATGTATCTTAAGTTTTTCTGCTTTCCAACTTACTTATTTTGGGCATTTATCCATCTTTAAGAAAGTTAAAATCACCTTTCATTTTTGTTCATCGTGGCCAAAAAACACTTTCTAAAATGCAATGCCACTATAAATTCAGTATAATAAAAGTTGTGAAAAAAAGATGGACACTTTTCATTTTCCTTCATGCCTTTATTAGAGTCACTGCTCTAAGGTATCTCCTGTAACAAACTGCGAATTTTAGTTGACTTAGAATCAGTTTTTATTGTCTACAATTGGTGCAGCAGAGCACTAGATTTTTAGATTCAGAGTCTTAGTGTTTCTGTTGCATCCTACATTTTCCATTTCAGATGCAATTTTCAGATTAAATTGAATTTGGAGCTGTATTGCTTCATGTTGATTTTTCTCATTTATCAGAAAAGGTTATTTCGTCTTCTTGCTTGATTGTCCCCCATATGCTAGATGCTCTAAAGTGATGCCTCCTCCTACCTTGCTAGATGCTGTCATTGCACTAATTCCTTCACTCATCCTCTCGTATCCTCTGTAACTGATAATTTAGCAATTATATTTCAATTCACCTCCTCTCTGCTGGCTTAGTATCATGAACCTGGAGATGCCATTGCTGGGGCTTCTCTGCTGTGATTTATTCCGAGATTCCTTGTTTATGCATTGTTTTGACCAAGTTCACATATGTTCTGTCTTACTGTGTTATTGAACACTGAAATATGGGTGAGAGGGGGAAAGTACATGTACAGCTACTGTATGGAAAAGCTTTTTAGGAAATAAATAAAATGTCAGAAAGTTAATTTATTTGAAAGTTAGGAATCCCTGGAAATGATATGTTATTCATGTTCCAATGGAAGACCTAATTTTTGAATGTCTTGTTTCTTTACATGTAAATTGTCAATGAAAGGCTAAAATGTTTTCATAATATTTTGTGTAACCCTTTGTTATTTAACCCTTTCATTAAGGAATACAAAAATGTTAATTAACTTCAGAAGGGGTATTTTAGTGGCTTGGTTATTACGAACTGGAGCAAACTCTGGAAAGTGCCTTCTGTGCATTTCACTTCTATAAACAAAGCTTGTTTACCCATGTGTATCATCTCAATTTTTGTGGTCATAACAAAGATGTCAAGATTTACTGTAAACCATCCCAGGAAAAGTACTGAGGCAGCGTGTTAACATTTGCTCCACTGATGTCATGGCAGTATGTTCCAGAGTGTGCAGTTGCAGGAACAGTTGCGACGTATTTACCCACCTCTGTTGAGTAACTGGTACCCATGTAGATGCGTATTTAATGTCACTGGCCAAAGTACATATAGACAGCAGTAAAACAACAGTAAAAAGGAACAAAATAATTAGAATTACTGCATGCTTCTCAACAGGTGTGGAGCAGCATATTGCCCTCATGGTACAGTTACTGTTCATGATTTTGGCAGCGGGGGGTGGGACTGAAATTAATTTGAGTAACCAGAACTTCAGAGAATTCTGCCAGATTGCAGATGCTTAGATGTAACAAAGGAGATAAATCTGCTTTTAATAGCATGTACATATTTTGCTGATCAAATCTAGGCTGCTATTATAGTTCTCTGATTTCATCTAGATGGCAGGAACATCAGATTTACACTGGAGAACTGCTTAATACCTCATTCTCCAATTTTTTTAGTATTTTCTCTAATATCACTTACCTTATTTTTCACTCATATTTCAAAGATATCTGTGCAGTCTTTACATATAAAGGTCTCACCTTATTCCTTGTCTGCTGGGTTTCACAGAAAGAATGAAAGAGAACATCTCTAATTACAACAGCTACAATGGCACTTTGAATTACATAACMGCAACTTCCTTTGGAGAAGATGCATGTATCTGTTTTGAAGAACAAGGGAGCATAATTTTCCCAGTTAAAAATTAGGTGGAGATTTTTTTTTTAAAGAAAAAGATAAAGTAAAAGTTACAAAAACCTCCATTGCTAACAGCAGGCAGAATCATTTTTTACTCTGTTATTCAATCTTAGTAAAGCTGACCAGCTCCACACTACACATACTCCTTTTTCATTTCCAGCTGCAATGAAGAATATTAGCCTTCATGTGTACACTATCCAACACCATAGTAAAACATGGGAAGGCCTTGACATTTGAACTTTTTGCTTCAATATGTAAAAACCACTATGTACGTTTCTGAAGCCTTGTTTCTTAAATTAGGGTGTTTGTGTTTAAAAACATTCCATTTGCTACTATGTAAAATTGCAGCTCTGAAGTTCACTTTTCATGCTGCTACCTTGGCAAAAAGGTGGTAGGAGTTTTTGTTCTTCTATCCTGCATGTGCTTCTGGAAATCCAAATAATTTTTGTCTTTGTCATGAAAAAGAAAAGAAGCCTGCTGCAGTCTGCTTTGGTTTTAATAAAGTGTACACAGTAGCAAAGTGCATTTTTGGTTTTGTTTGGTTTGATGCTCCCTTTGATGTTGGCATATGTATATATTTAGATATACTGCACTGTTGTACAAGAATTGTTTTAGTAAATAACACTATTTGTAAAAACTGTTAATTGTTTTTGGTATGAATGCAAAATATTAAAGTTGGAGTATTTAGTTCATTACGTTGCAAAGTCAATTTATGAATTTCATGGAAGAATAATCAGAAAAGGACTTCCTTTGCTGGAAGGACTTGGAGATGCAGTAGGCGAGGTCTGTTAGAAGTACTTAGCTCAAATTTTCTGATTTCAGGTGGAGTGGAGGAGGGGTTTTGGTTATTCTGGGCATTTTTTTGGTGGGTTTTTTTTGTTTGTATGATGCTTACACATAGATTATATTATTTTTACTTTTGAAGTTTTTCATCTGTCATAAACTTCCTTCAGCTAAAATCCAAATAATACATTTTACATCTTATTTCAAGTATGCTGCATGTCCTCTTGCTTTTGGTAAGAAATACAGCGTGAATATTTTAAAGGGGTGGTAAAGAACAAATGAAAACAACTGTATCTGTACACTCTAATATATCTATTTGCTTACAGATCAGTAAGCAAATACTACTGGTAGCTTGACAGTTAATTTACACAGTTATTTGACAGTTAATTCCATTTCTGATGACAGTAACACAAGTAGCGTAAAACTTGGTTGTTTGATCTATGTGAAATGAGTTGAAGATCAGGCTATAGCCTAGTTCGTGAATCTACATTACTGCTTAAAATACTGTCACAGTTGAAACTTGATAATCTGGACAGATGTATGCTGTGTTCTTAAAACAATGTTAAACTTACATTGGTTTAAGCAAGAAACCTATAAAGTATCTGAGATCACCATGGGACTTCGGGAGCAGTGAGCAGCAGATTATCAGTTTGGCCTGTCCTTAGGGTCTCTTCCGAAAAATGTGAGCTAAACACCTTAGGATAAGTGATTACGTGGCCTGTGGGTTAATTCAGTATGATAATTGTGTTTCAAGAGAATACCAATTCAGTTGACAGAATTAAAAGTCCTACAGATTGTGTAGAAATGAACCACGTAATGTCTCTGATTTGGAACAGGGAGGTGGAATTAATATTGAGTTTGCTTTACTGCCCCTCTCTTTTGGACAGAAAGTGTGTTTCTGTTGAGATGCCTATGATGAAAACGTAGTTTGAGAGTTTGTTCTATAGTATTTAAAGCTTATTGTAAAATCTGCTGCCATGAATCTGGGCAACAGGTAAAATAAGCATCAGTCTGTGTTTAAGGGGATCAAACCAACTACCTTCACTTAAACTTTTGATGAACTGGCTCATGTGTAATCTCTCTTCATAGCAGTCACTTCATATTGCGTTACGAAGCTGGGGACCTTTATACGTTGTCTTACTACTGTAGCTGTTTTTCAAAATCTTACACTACTGTGTTGCAGGATAAAGACTTACCTCTCACAATATCTGTACATTTAAATTATCTGGATTATTTTAAGTCAAGGCTGTTTTGGTTGATGCTGATCATGATCTGTGTTTTAAGTGAGAAATGAGAAGCCATTGTGAAAGAACTTGTGGAGAAACTTCCATTGATTAAGGCTGATTTGCACTTTTTAAAATTCACATTAATGTTGGGAGTATACATGGACAACGTGCAATAATACAGAAAATCATATGGAGGAAAAAAAGGCAAATATGTATTTCCAGTTATAGATTGAGAGCATCTTTAGAGTACAATCTCTTGAGTTGACATAAAATACAAGGAATGTAATGATTGTAGCACTTATATTTTGCTTTGACTTTGCTTAACCCTGTTAAACATGAGTTTTGCGTCCTTACGCATGCACCTTTGATTTCTAAAATCAGTGCAGGTTGGTGTTCATGCCCCATGTTCCCGAGATTGGTGACATCCACTACCTTAGCAGTTGTACTTCGGACCCTCCTCATAGAGATGCTGAATCCAGCAGGAGCGTGTTGTGTGGTTGGTAAAGCCTGTCACCAGCGTGACACTGTTCACTAGTAGAAACTCATTTGACTGGTCAGTGTCTTTATTTACCGCTTTTTGGCTATAGGAAGCACACATACCAAGAAATGGAACCCTTCAATGTATCCATGCCTGGGCCGCTTAATTTTATACAGTATATTCTAGAGCGGTTTTCTAAGCTTGATTTACTAATAAGCAAACAAATCTGCCCTGACTGCTACTGAAATCGCACTGGAATCTATTTCTAGCCAGTTGTGATGGCTCGTGCCTGTTGACTCATGCATGCTCAGGTATTTGTGGATTATGCAGACGTGTTTGCTTTCGCAAACTATGTGTCAGACTGTCCCGATTTACTGTGCTTCACAATGGAGTGTGAACATTTAGATCCCCTGGTTTTAATGTCTTTTAGCCTTGAGAAAATTTACCCAAATTAGTCTTTTTCTTTGTTCCCCTGGTGACATACTCTCGTAGCTGATGCTGAAGAATTGTGGCAGAGTTCATGTAGGCAAACCCTGCAGCAAAAAACATGTGGCCTGAGGAATATAGGTAATATGATGATTTACATAAAAATAGAGTGTTTTACATAAAAACACATGGAAGTCTCAGCTCAGCCGAGGACAGAGAAGTCATGGTTCTCTGGAACTGTGTAAGAACGCAGGGTCAGTATCGACCACCTCACTGAAACGTGCTATTGAAACATTCAAATGGGTGTTTTTCAGAGAAACCGTAGGAGTTGTCTAAAAGACTCGTTAGGGGTGTGTTTGTTCAGAGGCTCTCTTTCCTCCTGGTGCGGTGAGGAAAAACAAATAGTAAGAATTTTTTGCTTTAACAGAGTCCACAATCTCACTTCGTAACAAATTTCTTGCAGCCTCCGTGAAATCATGATTTGTATTATCTGATGGTGTGGATAATGACACTCAAGCAGGATTCAGCAGCAGTAATTTTTAAAACTCCTCCTGCTCACTTAACTGTAAAGTAGATCATTTTAATTTAGTAATTTATCTTGGTAAGCTTGTTGTCTCTCAAAACAGACATGCTTTCTACTCTTGAGCACTTCTTATTTTCCGGATAATCAAGGCTTCCTGTAAATGTTGGCTGTTCCTTCCAAGGTTTCAGAGTCCCACTGATCACTTCAGGGGGCAGCTATTTGCCTTGGTTGCTCAAACCAGTCCTAATTTTGCCTCTTCCAAGAGCTAGACTCCCTTGAATTTGTCTATCCATGAGGCTCAAATTGACACCAGATTTGTTGCTCACGTTTCTTTATTCAGGACAGATAGTAGGTAGCAAGCAATTAATTGCATATCTGTAAACAGCACTGAGCTGAGCAGCACTCAGGGGGATCCTGTAGTTCAGCAGCAGCAATGCAAAGAATCCAAATCCCAGCTCTCCTGTATATATGTGTGTATATATATATTTTTTTTTTCCAATCAGTACCATATACTAGATGTGTTTCCTAATGGTTATCTCCTTCTTTCATATGCTTTCTCATACTTGATCCTTATAGTAAGCGTGCCCACAAATACTAACGGTTAGTAAATCGTAAGTCTAATTAATTTTATATATACATATATATATTTCTATACTCTGCAGATTGTCCTTTCACAATAATACAGGTGTCTTGTGGAGCCTTTAAGTTGTTTTCTGAAATGCAGACAGTCCTGCTCTTTAATCTCTGAAGTACTATCTCTTTCCCTCAGCACTGGTTCAGTCACACAACTGCTATAATTGGGCTTTGTATTTTTCAAGTGTCTGTGATGTCGCTTTGGCCTACAGTGTATTCTTCACATACCACCTTGCCATTAACTTTGGATCATCACTTTCTGATTCACTTTATTTTTTGTTCATCAGTGGTGCAGTTTCACAAGGGAATTGGCCAGATTTCAGCCCAGGAAAAGGGTACCTCTGTTCTTGGGGACCGAATTTTAGTTCCAAATGGTTTAATGACACAAGCTGATAGTTGCATCCTATTTGCTATTTTTATCCATTACAGGATTCAGAAAGGCAATTACTATAGTATGTGTGGCAAGTCCATCTTAAACTTTTGTGCGTGGTTCACCATACATTGTGTCTTGCTTCTAAGAATTTGATTATGTTTACACAATCCCAGAGATGATTTCAGCTTTCATTCCACCTAGACCATACACTTAAGTTTGTCTCTGCTAGGGACTTTGTACATTCTTTGAACTCTAGGTTGTCTAAGGACTTCATATGATGGATGGATGGGGTCGGGGAACGTAGGAGAAAGTTGACTGTTAATAGTGTAAGAGCAGTCTATTCCAACCCCCCATTTATCAAAGTTTGTGTCCAGATTTTCAGGTGTTAATTTATATCTTCCAAAGTGAAAGCATGTCCTTCAAGAGCATAGGTTGTTTCTGCAACTTCCTGAAAAAAAAAGTTTCCAAATCTGTGACAAATAGGGATGTACTTCCAGAACACCATGAATTGCTTTGAAAATAAAGAATTTTCCTTATTCTACAGTGAACTAATGTGAGCACACAAATTCCAAGTAGTTATAAATGATAACTTTTTAAGCATTACTGAATGGCTGCAATTTTTACCACACAGGTAGATGAAGTCTCTAAGCTTTTCCAAGAATCAGTCAGTCAGTCAGTGCTGCTGGGACTATTCTGTTTGACATGTCCTGGCCTCATCTTTGAAAATAAACTGCTAGAAAAATATTCTGTTATGGAACAGTTCTAAAGATAACAACCAAAATCTCATAATCAGCTCTTCATGTCTTTCTCATACTTTGCTCAGGAGGAGGCTATTCTAATTATTTTAATTGTACCATTTAGGTAGAGCAAATAGAATAGATCTGAGTGTTTAAAAGTAAATGCTTTCCTTTGGAAGTCATCGTTTTTAAAATGTCGTACTGTGCTGAACACAATATTCTGACGGAAATGTCTGTCTGCCTAATTAGCTGACCCTATTAAGAAGTGGAATTTGTAATAGACCTTGTAAGAGTTTCCACTTAAGCATAATCCAGTATGTTTCTGTATTTTTATCATGGTATTTGTGTTATTAATCTGTCCCCTCCTCATATTTTTCTATTATTATTTTGGGTAATTTTAATGATTTTTTTTTTTTTTTAATAGAGTTTACATAAAGGCAACTCCCAGCTAAAAGAGAATCACGTTCATAAAATATGGAGTCACCAATGGGTCCAAGTGCAGCACATCTGTAATCATGTTGGGAGTGCCCATCCTGGTCTTTAGAATACTCTATTTAACAAGCCTCTTTCACCAACCCTTTTTTTTTCCTTTTTAAATTTATTTTAGTATTAGGTGGAAAAAGTGAGTCTCTTCCCTCTCCCATTTGTATTGGCTCTTTTTCAAATAAATCGGACATGGTTTAGTGATGCACTTGGCAGTGCTAGGTTAACGGTTGGACTCGATGATCTTAAAGGTCTTTTCCAACCTAAACGATTCTATGATTCTATGATTCTATTGCACACAAAAACATGGTGGTCTTGACCTTTTTCTCCTATTTTCTGTCTTACCTCCTACTCGTTCCTATGTTTGCATTTTCCTTTCATTTTTATCCTAGCAAACCTCAACTTTACTGGTCTCAATTCCCAGCAAGTCTTTCAGGCTGCAGCCAGTTGTGCGATGCACAGCTCTCCTCACTATTTGGAAATAACGGTTCACTATTGAAGATTTGCTGCAAAATCCTTCCGTGGTCTGCCAGGAATCTTATTGCCATCGTTGCAGTTTATGGTCACTTGATTTGTTTCTGGCTGTTTTCTTTACTAAGTTTGATTTTTAAATGCTTCAGAACACTAATGGGTGCTTTGCAGTTCCCCCTCCTCCAAGTTCAGAGAACTGTCTTGCTTAAACAGTTTGAGCATGTGCTGAATCAGAGTGTGTCTTGACAGTGATAATGTCCCCATTATCTATTGGAATTTTGTATAATAATGTCAATATAGCCTTTTATAGCCTCTTGTCTTGCCTATATAATGCCGGTGCTGACTGTACTCATATGACCTTGGAATTCCTCCCTCCTTTTTTTCTGGAAGGCATTTGGGTCAGAGGTTTAACCAAATAAGTAGCAGCTCTGATCAGAACTACTTTCAGTTCATATTTTTGATAAAAAGCACGATAAGCGCCACACATTTCCTGGATGTGTTCCAAGAAATCCAGATCCAAATACCTGTGCTCATGGGGACCTCCATATCCTGGGGTACTGGTATACAAAGGGATGACACCGGAGGCGTGACTCCACATCAGTATTTTGAAAGAGGGCTCCAGACTGAATGCGGCACTGCACACTTGCTCGTCCTAAACGAGGGACTGCAAGGTCTTAGATGCTGGATGGTGGATGCCTGCAGAGTTAATTTTCTGTATCCTTACTAATAGCAAAACTGTTATTGTTACAGTTGCAATACAGTTTCACATCTAGGCAGCAGTCAGGAAAAATAGTGTTGACCTCCTACATATGCAATTCTATTTTCTGAAGGTTCCACTGCCCTATTAAGGAATATGACCTCTTGGTTCATCACCACCAGACTGGTTTTTATCAGCAGCCCTACTGCATGTTCCACACCAGTAAATCCTGTAGGCTTAAGAATCTTTCTTATCAACACAGTCTGCAAAAAATCTCTCATAATTCCCTCCTAAATCCTACAGGACAGCTGTAGCACTGTCTACGTATTCATTGACTATTTAAGCCCACCTTGTGCACTGAGTTTACCAGAATACCGAGATTGCCTGTTTTTTCTATTTCCATTGGGGGCACAAAGTTTTAAATTGTCCCTTGGAAAAAAAAGGACTTGGCCACTGAGGTACAATAGTCTTGGGTTAATTTATTTTAAGAATAAAAATCAGTCCTGCATAAGGTCAGTATCAGCACTGCAAACCTAAAGAGTTTGTGTTTCATTTGAGAAGGTTGGTAAGGGAGGATCTTTAGCTTTTTTATAGGAGGATGCTGTATTCAGGTATTGATAAAGATGTCACTTCTAGCATATGCTTTGCATGGACAGGGGTGGATGAAAAGCTGGACATGAGCCAGCAATGTGCGCTTGCAGCCCAGAAGGCCAACCGTATCCTGGGCTGCATCAAAAGAAGCGTGGCCAGCAGGTCGATGGAGGTGATTCTGCCCCTCTCCTCTGCTCTGGCGAGACCCCACCTGGAGTACTGCGTCCAGCTCTGGAGCCCTCAGCACAAGAAAGACATGGACCTGTTGGAGCGGGTCCAGAGGAGGGCCGCAAAAATGATCAGGGGGATGGAACACCTCTCCTGTGAAGAAAGGCTGAGAGAGTTGGGGTTATTCAGCCTGGAGAAGAGAAGGCTTTGGGGAGACCTTATTGCAGCCTATCAGTACTTAAAGGGGGCTTATAAGAAAGATGGGGACAAACTTTTTAGCAGGGCCTGTTGTGACAGGACAAGGGGGAATGGTTTTAAAAGAAAAGAGCGTAGATTTAGACTAGATGTAAGGAAGACATTTTTTACACTGAGGGTGGTGAAAACACTGGAAGAGATTGCCCAGAGAGGTGGTAGATGCCCCATCCCTGGAAACATTCAAGGTGAGGTTGGACAGGGCTCTGAGCAACCTGATCTAGTTGAAGATGTCCCTGCCCATGGCAGGGGGGTTGGACTAGATGACCTTAAAAGGTTCCTTCCAGACCAAACTATTCTATGATTCTATGATTTTAATCTTTGCTTCAGTGATTCTTTATCTTTCATTGATTGTGACTCCCAATGCAAAACTGTAAAGGAGGTTGTGCCATAAAATGGATCTTGACTGCAGATCTAGCCTGTCATAATTACCCAGAAATACTTATTTTGTCTGAATTCCTCAGCTAAATCAGACTTGATATCCATACCTCACCACAGGTATGTGAGCTATTTTATTTTTTATTTTTAATACTTGTTTGTCTCGCAGAACAGAAGGGGCAGCTGTTGAAGGTATCTGTGGTAAAACATGGAATATAGTAGTCAATCTTTTTGGGTAATGTTGTACTTTGGAATAGCAATGACAAGCAAGAGACCATGATGAAATGGATTTAATCTCTTCTCTTAGTACTTCACTGCCAAATTTGTCAGGTGTTGGCTTCACTCGAATTGGGTATGACATGTAGGGTAGGGTCTCAAGGACTTAAGAGTGGTGGAGAGAATGAAGGAAAAACGCAAATTAGCACTTGAGGTGGATGATGCAATCAGGAGAGACAAAGAAGGAAGAAGACTTTGTGCAAATAAATGAATCTTTATTATTAAAGCTTTGTTTCTAGAAGGACATGCATCCTTTGTATAGAGAGGATTCATCCACAGAAACCCTCAATTGTCTGTAAACCAAGCAGTATTTTAAGCCTGTGTAAAAAGTAACCTCTGTGTTATAAAAGATGTGAAGTAAGTCAAGGCTGTGAGTGAAATCAGAATTACGGCATGTTCTGTAATGTCAAGAGACTTACAGAAGTTTCCTGCTTTGGGTGCAGTAGTTAAGTACCTCACCTAGGAGAATTATTAAAACGAACAAAAATTAAGGATATATAGGCAAGTCTTTTTGGACAGTATTCCAACTCCCACGGCACACGATATCCTGAGCACTTCGGTGTTCATCTTCAATTGCTTACATTTGCACTAACTAGTTTGTAGGGAAAATCAGGTTTTATGTTTTATGAAGCACTTCAGCTTTCTTCCCCCTTATACTTACGTTTGCTGTTCGCCACTTGGCTCTCAGCTTTAAGAGCGTAAAGGAAGCATGGGATGTATATATGGAACATGGTTTACTATATCCTGCTTCGCTGCCTGTGTGACATTTGCTGATTTGGTTTCCTGCAAAAACTGATACATCAGCTCACTTCTGGTCATAGATAACAGGCAGGAAGAGCTGCCAGGACTCCCAAGAAGAATAGTCCGTATAAATCCTCCATGCAGCACAGAGCTGAAGTGAGTATTTTTATTTTAGGAAGAAAAAGCAAATGGCATGTTTTGATACTGCAGGAGGAAGCTGTTCTCAGAAAATACAGATATTTTAAGTTGTTCATGATTTCAAACCCATTGCTCTACAGAATGCCTAGATAAGATGACAATGTCAGTATGAAATGAAATAAGAGAGAAACGAAGTTGTGGTGTTGTTGCTGTCTTGATTACTTGGCAGGCTGCCATAATGGGTCTGCCTGAGCAGTTACACACTGTACTGGTTGAAATAACAAATGGCCCAGTTGCTGTTGCACCTCCAGAAACAGACTGTGAGGATCTCTTGTACTGAACTGAATGCTGCAGATATCTAATTTCTGGGATTGCTAGTGGAGGTAATCTAATTTGGGTTTAAATGCAGATAGCACAGCCAAATATTAGTCAATGAAAAATCCATGATTTATCTACAGACTCTCACAGTACTTGAAATGACAAAAGCGCTTTGAAATATTAAGAAGTTTCTTTTTGAAACCTCTAGGTTTGAACATCTTCCATGAAATGGTGGAGATGGCAAATTATAGAAAAGACATTGGTCTTGACAAAGAGTGTCCAAAAAAAGGAAAAACCTACCCTATCACAAAACTATTCTTAACCTATCAGAGTAATTGTTTCCATTTGAATTTTTCTGATTTAACTGCCATTTAATCAGTTTTGAGACTTCAATTTAGGATTAAACTAACAGCAAGGTTTCACATTTTCAAAAGCATTTTGATGCCTAACTCCCACTGAAATGAGGCATCAAAATAATCCAGCCACAACTGTGGCCGATCTTTTGCTTCTAGCCAAAGCACCAGGAAAGGCAAATAACTAATCCCAAACCCTGCCTGGTTTGAGATTGTTATGCCTTTCCTCTAGGCACTTTTTACCTTTTACTGGATGTTCTTTCCCATGTGTGGTTTGGGGTTTTTGTTTTGTTTTGTTTTTTACTTTGACTTACACAAGAAATGTCTTGTCCATCTAAGGAAATAACTGCAAAAGTTGGAGTCCAGGTCACTCATAAACAACCTGTATCTGTATGAAAACAGGAGGTTAAGGCTCTCCTGGTAACATGACCATTGCTGTTTGGCCAGGGAGGAGGTACAGGACTACTTTGTGGGAGAGAAAGGGAGAGTGTAGGAGGCTCCTCGGCCCTACAGTGCTGTTGATGTCCACATGTGTGAGGGGTGACCCCACTGCTGATGCAAAAAAGGAGATAGTAGTCAGAGAAAACAGTACGGTACTCTGAGGTGTTTTGTGGAGCAGGACATTTTTTGGCTAGGGCCCAGACCGGGTGCTGTTGCCTAGCGTTTTGGTCTTTTACGTGGTTTTCAGAACCACRTTTGAATTTGGCTCCCTGACGTTCTGAGGAAAGCCTTCATGATTGTACTTTACTGCTCACTCCGCAAACAAGTTTTATCATGAGGAACATCACAATCTCACCTACAAGTGGTCATCATCTTACAAGTATTGATTGACCTACACAGTACACTATGCCAGCATGCATTAAACTGGTGAAATGTAGTACACAGTGACTGCATCGCATGCCACGAACATGCAGAAAACCGGTAGCTGAGGTTAAATTCCAGGAGCTCTGGATTCTAGTCCTGTTTGCACATCATGAGAGTGCTGTTTCCCTGGATTCAAAATCTCTTGGCATAGCTCCCGGGAATCTGGACTACTTCCCTTTCAGATTTTAGTCAATATTCATAAATATTCTCAAGGAAATGGCTGTTGAATCTGTTACACAGTGGTACAAGACATTTCACTTAAATCTCAACATTTTAAAATGTTTCTTTGAATGGGAAACCAGTTGGACAAGTAACAGTGAAACTGGCTGTTTTTCTTATGTATACAACAGGTACAGCTTGGCTTTGAGGTGGTGTGAGATTTTCTGACTCCTTGTAATGCTTACCAGTAGGAGAGAAAAAGGTGATTCAGTCTCTCTGCTTTTTCATGCCAGGGCATTTCTGCTGAAAATGCTATCCAGTGAAGAGCTGAAGTGATGGCTTACATTAGGATGCTTCTGGCCCGAGTCAATCATTTCACTACTGGTTCACTGAGCAGTTTTCAGATGGCAGGTTCTTTGGGGCAGTGTAGTGCTGTTCATGTATTTAACATGTTGCTACATTTCTTAATAACTTTGGAGCTCTTGCCAAACTTCTCAAAATTCAAGGCAAGGCTGTTGAATTTCCCAGAAATGATGATTTACAGACTTAGATTCACCCTTCACGTGTCATCAAAACTTTGTAAGAGGAGGAGAGCAATTTAAACTTCTGTCTTCTCTTTATCTTTCTCCCATGAAGACCTAGCACAGGAGACATTGCGTCGAGAGAAGGCAGTAAGGTGTTTCTCTCTTGGAGCAGAGGAAAAAGTGAGAAGGCTCGTTACTGCAACTCCAGCAGCTTCCTGAGATCCAGGTAAGGATTAAACCCCAAGGTGTCTTTTGTATCAGTCCCAGCCTCCTGTTTCAGTATGTGCCTTCTCACAGCAGCACTCAGCATCATCCCAGCCCCTTCTCACCCTTGGCAGGTCTGTTCCCTCCATCAGAGCTACTCCCACACACCTCCCTCCCTCTACCCCCATCTCGCAGGTCATCCTCCTTCACGCATACCTCTTCAGACCACAATCTACAAAATTGTTACATGGCTTTTATTTCATTTGAAATAGGCTGGAGGGTAGAATAGCTTTGAGACTCTCTCAGCCACTTTTTGGCTCATAAATTTCACTATAGTCAATACGCAATATACACATCACTACATTTGCTCCTGTAGTAAGTTGAAGGAGGTAGTAACTATCTCATTTTAAGAGTAAGGAAGTGAGGGCAGAAATAAAGTGAAACACAGGATCACTAAGTTAGGTACTTAGGACTGGCTTTATGGAGAACTGTGTGTTCATCAGGACTGGCGATGTTCCTAGGTGGCACTGCAGCGACAGGACACGTGCTGTGTGGATCTGAAATCCACTGTGGGAGGCATCCGTCGCTGTACACGTGCCCAGATCTAATGCACCCTGCTGTGGTCTAATGAGTCATCCCATCTTGTGAATCCAGCATGACAATCACTTTTCAAACAAACTTGGTGAACTGTGTCTGAATGCATAAACAGTTTTGGACTAATCAAAATGACATTATTTGGTGACTAAACAATGTCAAATAAAAACATCATTATCAATCTCGGTCATTCTCAGKAGAGACAAACCTAGCACATTTATGAGCAAAACACAGGGTGAGCTGTAGTGGGGCAGAGGGCCATCTCATGGTTCTGGCGCTGGCCTAAAGGGAAGTCACTGGGAGGGACGCTTGGTCTGTTCTGGCACAGACAGAACTAAGGCATGGAAATTTTATTCTGTTCTGCAGGAAATATTATGAAAAGAAAAATCCTGTTGTTGAAATTAGAATGAAATGTAACAATGTTCTGCGAAATAAAATTTCATTTTTTCCCCTACTATATTGAAAATGCAATAATATGTACTCAGTGACTGTTTACATATTACTTCATAATATTTCAGTTTTACTGAGTTCCTTTTCTGATGAAAAAAGATTATTAAATTCTGCAAAAATGGTGAAAAAAATTCCAGACAGCACAGGCTTAAGGAGTTCATTGAATAAGACAGGAGGTTTGAACATTAAATCATAGATGTAACCGCAATTCTCTGTGCCTTTAGTGAAATTAGGTATATTTCCTTCCAAGAATCTAATATTCTGCCCATGGATAAACCCTATACCATGCGTAACACTTAATAAACTTGAGGTTAGCATATGTTTAAACTTCTGTAACAATAATCTGACTAATATTAGGGATAGTATCAAATTTTTAAAAAATATGTGCCTTTTTTTTTACTCATATTATTGTTTAATTTCATAGTTCTTTGGGAAATAACACTGAAACCTGTTTCCTTTTTTCAAATAAAACTCYTCTGTCACATGTGTGCAGTACTTTGCTACTGTAACGGTCATGAATTAATATTCATGATGGCATAGAATTACTGGCATACTCATCATGGATGTAGACTTTTATTTATAATAAAGAATATTGCAATGTTGCTCAACTACTACCCAACAGAATAGTTGCCAAAAGAATGATTTAAAGATTTCTCAGGTATCCTCTTAATACTTGTAGGAATGCCTATTCCAGTGAGACAGGAGTATTCCTATTCCAGTGAGACAGGATCAAATCTGTGGTTAAGGAGTGTGGCCTAAGATTTCACCCAAAATTAGATTATTTGAAGTAAAGTTAAAACAAACAAACAAACAAACAAACAAACCCCAAAATAACCCTCTTCTCTGCAAACAAAGCCAACCCAGACTCTCTACCTGACAGCTACCTATCGATCCCGTAACCTGCTCAGAAGTTTCTTCTTAAATACTGTCCCCTACTGATTTATTTCTGTCCTAAAGGATGATAGTTCTTGAAGGACCTCACAGCTCATGATTATGGTTATATTTTGAGCTGATAGTGACAATGGATATGAAGACTGTTGGTTTTGAATTAAACTGGATTTTTTTGTGCTTGTACCATGATATGGCGAATAGAAAGGACTGACAAACCAGCTCTGTACTGCTTATCCTTTTAGCTTTCTCTATCATGTCTCAACTTTTGCCTTTCATTTCTAAAAAACCTATTTCCTGGTAAGAAAATCTCTTCATCCTTTATTAAACACTGTTTCATCTGTGAACCGCACATTTCTGCTGCGTCTCTTTCAAACCATGATAAATAACTAGAACTGAGTGTACAGCTCAAAGGTAGTAACTGTTATCAGTATGTTATGGCATTACGCTAATTTCAAGGTGTGCTCTGCTCGACTCCCACTGAGTTCCAAATTTTGCTGACCTTTGACTCTGCAATAATATCCACGTAGTTGGATATTACTATGCATGAAGAAAACTTAGAGACCACTGGTGTACTTGTAAAGTTATGAGGGGGATTAAAGATGTGTATTAATTTTGTTAATTGAGAAGTAGTCTTACCAAAAGACTTACAGCACCTAGATAAATGAGAAATGGCAGTCCGGAGCTTTATAATTGTCTCGTCAGATAACAGCACCGTGGGTCCCATTGCTCTGGTTGTGTACAGCTCTTTCTTTGCCATGCAGAGCACTGTAATTAAAACAACATTCCCACAGTTATCACTTAAGAGTGCTTTATTATTACAGACTGGGAGAGAAAACTGAATACACTGTGAAGAGCAACCAGTGCTTACTACAGTGGCATTCCCTTTCTGCCTCCTGGCTGGAGGGGATTTGTAGCAAGGATTTCATGTTCGAGAGCAATTCTGTTCTGGGAGTGAACTAAGGTACTTTACCTCCCAAATCAGTGGTGAGCTATTTTCTTCCTGTACAACAGATACCTGCCATAGCTTGTTGGCAGATGATAGAGAAAGGAAGTTAATCCCATTTGCTTTATGCTGGACAACTGAAAGGTAAAAGAAGTAATTAAAAAAAGGTTTTTTAAAAAAAGAAAAGCATGTAGGGCTTCACAATAAAGGCTTGAGCTGTTGCCTTGAGAAAAACAAAATGGTTATTCAGATTTAATATTTATTCTATTGCTCTACTTAGCACAATGATGTATGTATCCGGTTCAGGAATGCAGGCCCAGGCTCAAGTTAGGTAAGACCGGACATCTGAGGTTCACGGAAGGGTGTAAGATCCAAAATGCTCCTCTCTTTCTCTCCACTGACAGCAAAGGGAGGTTAGGATGATTGTACTGCTGTCTTAGGAGTTGTGTAGGTGGGCTGAACACATCTGGGTATTTAGAGGAGATTTTTTTGTGGGATTTAACGTAATTACAGAACAATGAATCTACTTTCTTGGCAGTGCTTTACTTTTTTTTTTTTTCTCTCAACAGTGGGCAAAATTTCTTGTTGAGATAATGGTATTGTAAAACCAGTGCTGAACTGGATCCTATTTATGCACTGTTTTGTTCACTGTTCCTATTAGCTGTCTCATTTCTACATGCTTGCAGAAGTCAACAGGATGAGCTTAAGCCTAGCAAAGCAACAGATGAGATGAAAAAGTGCTGAAAGTTTTCATAACCCTTCTTTCTACTAGCTCCTGTATGGAGGAAAGGTGTCTGATTCAGCCTTAGCTACATTTGAAATCAGCTCTGTGACTGTTGGTCAGCATCCATAGTTTTGTGTCTTGGCTCTTTTAGTTAGACGCAGCAGTGCTATAATTTTTCCTCAATTTGATAGTTACATTTAGTTTGTCTGTCATCGAAAATTCTTAGAGAAAATTCAAGATTGCTGTCCATTTTCTGTGATTTTCCTCTTAGCTTTTAACTCCTTTTGATCCCTGAAAGAGTCTGGTTTAAATAAAGCTAAATTCTCTGGCTCCTATATACTAATTAGAATGTATAGAATAGTAAAGTTCTTGAAATGATCTTCATAAATAATGTGTTCGTCTGTGTCTGTTGTGGTTTAACCCCAGCTGGCAGCTTAGCCCCATGCAGCTGCTCGCTCACTCCCCTGCAGTGGGATGTGGGAGAGAATCTGAAGGGTAAAAGTGAGAAAACTTGTGGGTTGAGATAAAGACAATTAAATAGGTAAAGCAAAAAGCTGCATGCACAAGCAAAGCAAAATAAGGAATTCATTCACTACTTCCTACCGGCAGGCAGGTGTTCAGCTACTTCCCAAGGAAAGCAGGGCCTTGGGAAGACAGATGCCGTAACTCCAAATGTCCTCCCTTCCTCCTCCTCCTTTCCTCAGCTTTTATTGCTGAGCATGACATCATACAGTGTGGAATATCCCTTTGGTCAGTTGGGGTCAGCTGTCCTGGCTGTGTCCCCTCACAACTTCTTGCCCACCCACAGCCAACTTGCTGACGGGGCAGCGTGAGAAGCAGAAAAGGCCTTGATGCTGTGCAAGCACTGTTCAGCAATAACTAAAACATCCCTGTGTTATCAACACTGTTTTGGTCATAAATCCAAAACATAGCACCAGCTGAGCTGCTATGAAGAAAATTAACTCCATCCCAGCCAAAACCAGTACAGTATCGAACTTTAGCTCTTTACAACAATACAATCTTCTAGAAAGCTAACTCTCCAAAATCATTCAATAGTGTGAGAATGTTGTTTACTCTAGGATGACTAATGAAATGCTGAAATGTTTATAGGGTACCATTACGGGTAACCCATTGTAGCATCAAAAACACCTTGCTTGGTTGCATATAAACTACCTCACTGTTCACAGAATAAGAGTGTAATGTCTGTATCAAGAGAGAAAGCATTTACAATGTGATATCTCACAAGCAAGTTGTGATGTCAAGCATTTAAGAAAAAACACTGAGAAGAATTAAGCTAGGGAGAAGTCATCAGCATCTTCCACTGCAGAACTTCCAAACATCAGTGTCTTAATGCTGGAAGGTTTCATGAAGCCCATGGAAGAAATCTTTCGATACAAAAATCTTTGGTATCTTTGGATTCTGTTTAAACTAGGTGGTTTTTCTTGGTGGGTGGATAGAAAGTGGCCCAGTTTATGGCTTCATTCCTCCCTGTCCCTAAGTAGAATATCTTTACTTTCCAGGCTATTCTCTAAAATGTATATAACTTAGTTTCTGGTTTTGAGATAAAAAATCATGTATATGCTAAACTGGTGGCTTGTCTAAGGAGAAGTCCTTTCATTAAAAGTAAGTAAGTCTCGGCTGCATTCACCAGGTAGCCCCTAATATGCTAATTTTAAGATGTGAACACCTCATAACTAAGGACTTCTTATCTGTATTTTATACGAAACAGTCCCCACCCCACAATCCAATATCTAGCTGTATTTCTGAAACATGACATAATAGAATACCATGGAAAAATCAAATTATAGCTGATAAAAGGCACATGACAGGATCTATGTAGGTACACCGAGTGTTCTACAGCCATGGATCTTCTCTCCTTTGCCAGTTGAGACTCCTCTATGATGACAGAAAGCAGAAACCTTCTAGAATTTCTTCACTTGGCCTGAGCATCTGAAAACTTTGGGCTGTATTTACTGTGGCTTTTAACTATGCAGGCAACACTTATTTGTAGCTGTAAGCAACCAGAAATGCAAGGGCGTGGACATTTCTCATTATTTTCATAGTGTGGGTCAAGCATAAACTGAACTTGAAATGTTACAAATCATGAGAGTATACATACATTCCCAATAGCCATGTACATTTATGAAGCAACTGAAGTATATGCAAGGAACAATGACATTCTTGCTTTGCCATAAAGGCAGAATGTTGGAATTTTAAATGTTTTTTAAAATTTAAAGCACAGATAGAAGATTGCCTTAGTTGAATTTAAAGTGAATATTGTACATGACGTTAATGGTATCTTCAAGGGACTTTTACTAGATAAAGGTTCTCTGGTGACAGATATTAAAGCCTTGATTTTTCTCCTTCCTAAAACATTTTATTATATTTTGTTTTTAGAAATCAGAAACATCAAAATCAATTTTTGAATAACATTTCAGAGGAATCTCATTTGCATAAAAAGGAAGTATTAACTTTTCCAATTCCTATTTTTTTTTTCGCTGCTCAATGTCTTGTTTATATAGCTTCTTAATGTAGTATAGGTATTGTGATAATAGTGAGGATACAAATGATGCACATTTTGTTCTTGAGTATGTGTTTATTATATATGACCATGCAAACATTAGAAATGACTATGACATTAGAATGACTATATGACATTAGAAACTACTGAATGCCACCTGAGAGATACAAGTTCCCACATGAAATGTCAAAAAACATCTTGGATGTAAATGTGAAAGAAAGGATAATAATCCAGTTGTTTTGCTTTGACACAAACAAAATAGGCATATTATGTTTCAGGTCTGGATATGATTTCAGTTAGACTGAACTTTCCATCTTCCTGTTGACTATCAAAGTCAAGGGCCACCGTAACTTCAGGATTTCAGGGTATTTTGTCAGGAAGAGTCACCAGTTGCAAGTACTGGATGTGCCAGAAGCAGAGAGGGTCCGACCTGTTTCAGAGGAATTTAGGCCTTTCTGTTCCAAATGTAAATGGCAGCTGGCTTGCTACCCATGGAGAGAGACGAAAACATATGTCTATCTAGGGCATGTATCCTGTCACTAATTATTTAGCAGATTGGACTTCTGGTAACTATTTGCCTACAAATCACTACAGGCTGAGACTTTGCTGAATCCTTTTGTCTCAAAAGAGAGAAAATCTTTCCCTTGGACTATATCAGACCAGAATATACGATTCATGTATTTGCGTGATGATTCCCAAAGAGCAAGCCAGATCCAGACATAATTGTTGAGGAGTATGCTGCAGATGAGACATGCAGGCTACCTGAATAAGCTCATTGAGACCTGTGCTGCTCTAGACATGGTGTGTGTATATATATACACACACACCCCCCACACTCAAAATTACTTTGAAGTGGCAATATCTATCTCCAGCGTGTGCAAAGGACAATGAGAAAAAGGCAGTTTTCAGATCAGGAAGGGTGCTAATTTGGTGAGGCACAGATCCCCACAAAGGCTAGAATACTTGTCTTGGAAGTAGCTCTTCTGATACCTCATTTTGGTTGGAAGGGACCTCTGGAAGTCATCTAGTATGACCACCTCCCCAAAGCAGGGCTAACTTGAAATTTAGATCAGGTTGCTCAGCTTTTTGTCCAGATCAGTTTTGAGAATCTCCAAGAATGGCGTAATACAGTTCCTTCTGTCACTTGAGTATAGCTCATTCCTGGTACAGCCACTGACTGCTGAATAGGTATAACTACTCATCTACTTACATCCATTTTTCTGCCTATTTGTGTGACACACATATGCACTTAAGTTATGTGCAGCCCCCTTTGCTATTTGAATCATCTGGGTTTAATCTAAAGACTTTTGTGGCAGTTGTACTTACTTATATTGAGACTGAACTTCACACAGTGTCTCCCTTCTCTGTTTATCTTGGGCCAAAAGAATACCACAAATTCCCCAACTTTCAGTGATGGTCTTACAAATAACAGTATTCTGTTGGGGCAGCAGCATTATTCTCCATCTTCTGAATTGTTCCTTCCAGCACTAGATGCTTTCCTGGGCTTCCAGGTGTTGCTGACTGCTAGTAAAATAAATATGTAAACAAATATTAAGGTGACTTAGGAAACTATTTTTTCTTCCACCTCTAAAAACACTTTTCATACATGCTTTGAATGCCTGAATCTTTTGAAGGTGGTAGTGCTAGAATACGGAGGAATTCTTCATTTCTGAATTGTACTATGATTATTTGAGTTAGCTATAATCTCCTCAGTGCAAGCACTCTGATCTTTTAGTTGTTCAGCATAGAGGCCATTGCAAATAGTTAGCGAATAATAAATATCTGCCATATACTGCAAGCAAGAGATGAAGTTTCCCAGATGAGAATTCATCAACATAATGATACAGAACCTTGCCGATTATGGCTGAAATAATTCCCACCTCCTGTCCCTGGGCCAGACTGTTCCTGACCTTTACATGGGTCCACAGATGTCAAGAGAAATTATGAAGCACTTCCTCTTCACTCCCTGCATGTAATCCACAGGAGGGCCCAGCACAGCTGAAGTGCCTGGCTGGAATCCCTTCTGATTTAAAGGGATTTTCATTGTTGACTTCAAATGAACTTGGACTTAATTTCCATTGTTTCTTCTCCTCTAATAATATTGTCCAAGTACCTTCTCACTCTGCCCTGTCTTCTTCCACACTAATCTCTCATTGGTGTTTCCCTGGACGTGCTCTACTTTTCCACCCAGAACTTCCAGCAAGGAGGCTTTCGAAGATTTTCAATACTTACCAGAGATTTCTGAGTGCATGACAGCACAGGGACAGCTGCTGTACAATATGCTTCACACTCGGTAGGTTTGATGCTTCTCAAATTTGTGCATGCTGTATCACAAAGCTCAATAAGTCTGATATGTTACAAAAGTCTCTATGTGTAAAACAGCAGTAAGACTGTTGTATTCCATCCATTTGGGACCCTTCAGACCATATATTGATAATGGCCTCTAAGGAATAACATGCTGCTCCCCACAAAAAAGCACATGGGAGGTCTCCTACCCAGCACAGCAAGAAGCCATAAAAACCTCATGGCAGATTGTGCTCTAAAGGCACCTTTTCAGAAAGATTATTTAATTCCACRTAGGTGCTTCAGCTTGTGAAAACCCAGCTAGGGAGCAAGGTTTTGTTTTTCCTCACACTCTGATTCATGAGCAAGATTTGAATCCTGTTAACAGCAGATATAGCCACCGCAGTCAGAAGAATAAATAAATAAATAAATAGGTTGAATTTCATTCACGGGAGCTCAGAAAATGCCTCGTTAGGTTTTTTGAGCCGTGCGTCCCCTCCGGCTCGTCCTTCCCACCCCGAGCACAGGCTGCACCGGCCCCGGCCGCCTCCCGCGTTCGCTCCCCGGCGGTTGTTGGAGCAACCTGCTCGCACCTGGGGGAGGAGTGATGGGGGACGGGGCGGCAACCCAAATCCCGGTTTCCCAAAAGTAGGTCTCTGCTACTTCTGCAGCCCTCGCTCCCGGGAGAAACCCGGTCGCTGGAGCGGGGGGGTTTGTTTGAGACTTGGGTTTACCTTAGAAAGAGAGGAGGGGGATGTCCTGCTCCCTCAGCGCGGGTTTGGGTATTTTTCTTGGAAAACAAACCGCTGACCCACATGCAGCACTGACAGGGTCGAAAAGAGGCTATAAAAAAAAAAACAAAACAAAAATCAAAACACAACCCTCCTCTCAGCTATCACCACTTTATCACCTGGATGTGCCTGGAAGGAGGCTCTTCCCTCCACTGAGGGGAAAAAAAAAAAAAAATCAGCTTAGGAAAGCAAAGTTTGAACAGCGAATTCCTGTTATTTCAAAACGCCCCATGTGACAGGATATTTCCTTATCATTTCGAGCCCAGAGCTTTCCCCTGATCCATCAGCCCTTCACAAGTGCGGAGGACCTGCCCGGCGGGAAGCCCTCTCCTCACAGCGGCAGGGCGCCACGGGCGAAGCCGCGGCGATGGCTCCCTCCCTGCTCCTGCTTCTCCTCGCACTTCTCCCCCGGGGTTTTCCGCTGCTGGGTAAGTACCCGCAGAGGCTGTGCGGGATGAGACGTGCCGGGAAAAGAGCGGGGTCGCGGCAGGCACCGAGCCCAGCCTGACCTGGGACTTGGGTGGGGGGAAGCGGCCGCACAGGTGGAGAAGCCCGCGGACATTTTAACCCCCTCGGTGCTGCCTGAGGGGAGCCTCGATGCGGCGGGGCAGGAGGCTAAGGGAGGGCCCGAGGGGAGGCGGCAGCCTCCCCTCGGGCCCTCCCTTAGCCGCCCGTCCTAAGTGCTTCCCCCTCCTCACCCGCACCCTGAGGTGCCCGGTGGGCAAAGCTGCCGGACAAGGCAGCCCTTTGGGTGCCCATGGTGTTGTGGGTGCCAAACAGGGCTGTCACCAGCAGTGTCTCAGTTTCCCCCACTGCCTAGAGGGCTCAGCCCCTGATCGATTTAACACTGTCACCCAGCTTTCCCCCAGCTGCCTCCTCGCCGACAAGGTCTGTGGAGATGCCTGGTGTTGGGGTTCTGCCTTTCCTCCAGTCCTCTGGTTTTCGACAGGCCTGGGGACCTGCTTTTGGCAGACGGCTTTTGTGGGGGGATGTTAGGGTAGCTGAGGTGTTGGCACGGAACAGAGCTGTGAAAACAGACGAAAGCTGTGTTTCTTGGTGAAACCTGGAGCTTGCACCCTCTCGCTCTGAGAATTACTGTGATTTCCAGTGCACTGCTATTTTTCAGTGAAAGTTTTGCATCTGCCCTTCCTGAAAGCCTCTCAGCATCCTTGGCTCTCCAGTTTGAGGTCTACTGAAGCACAACTTCATAACACTGCCTTGTAACCTTTCTTGCTTTGTGTAATTAGCAGCAATCATTGTAGGCTATCTGGTAAGTGAGAGTCTGCATGGAGAAGACAGTCATCCTACCTGCTTGCTGCCTTATTGCTCTCCCATCTCTCACTTCTGGCTTTTGGTGTGCTCTTCTAGTACTCTCCATTACTGTTTAACACTGGTAGTGCTTCACTGGCTTCACAAGTTACTTCTTGATTTACACTTGCATAATCTGTGATAGTTTGCAAATGCTGCAGTGTGAAGCTATGTTGGCATACTGGAAATCTCTGCTGTGGAAAAGATACTTGGCCATTGAGATTTTACAGTACATGGTACAATTGTTTGGATATAAGCTGGGGCCAGAGATAGGCAAATAGTCACAGTATGGTGGGTGAAGAAAAATGAAAGCCTGTGAGAAAAATTCTATTAGGATCTACTTGGGACAGTTGAGGGAAAAGATGCTAGATCTCCCTGGATGGGTTATAATGGTGAGGTAAGTTGGTTCCTATGCCTGGCACGTTCCTATGCATTTTAAAGAACCTCCTTCCAGGAGTAATTTTCAAAATATGGATTAGTCTGTTAGAAATTGGTGTAATTCAAAGTACCAAGACTGTGGTACTCATGATCACGCCGTGGTGGACCTTTAAGTGTACCGCCTACAGCTCATCTATAGTGAAGAATGGCACCCTGTTATGGGAGTTCTATTAACAAATGTTGCTACAGAACAGTGAAACACAGTTAATCGTTATACGAGTAATTCTGCTCAGCCCATTTTACACATAGAACTCATCATGTTGACAGGAGCGGTATCAAGTGTTTACAGAGAGGAGTTGGCAGGACATAGAAAGTGTTGCACAAATACCTGGCTTGTTTCATATTCTTCTAGACTATCTAATAACTCACATGGAAAGTGTTGTATGGGAATCTTCTCTGGTGTCCAAGCAGGCAGAACGAACACAGAATTAAAGCTGTAAACTAGAGCAACACAGCACCATGCTACAAGTCTGCTGTATGGTCATGGATGAGACAGGAGCAACTCTGAGGGGAAGGAAATCCTGCAACTACAGTCTCAGCCACAGTTGCTCCTGCATCCTGCTACCTCCTGTTCTGTCCTCCTGTTTTGGTGCCAACTTATTTTCAGTGCCTGCTTGGCTGTGTTGGCCCTTTAGCTGCTTACCTATGTATTATTCCCTGTCAGAGCCCTGCGTGCACTGGGGCCCTTGTATAAGCAGCCGTGTTGTGTTTACACACTGCTAACGCTTTGTAAAGGTGCAATCAGAAAAGCAGAGGACCAAAGATTTGTGGGTCCCCCTCCCCCCCCGCCACTGGCCAGACCTCTTTGTTCAGCTTTCTAACCTTGTTTCTGAAGCCAAAACTCTGTACCCTTTCAGGCTTGGGTGCAGCAATCGAGGCTTTTGACTCTGGGGTACCTTTTTCACGTGCATAGCATCCTCTCTTTAATACCTTAAGCTGCATAAAATAAGGAATGTTATTTTAGGCCACAAATACTATTTTAACAGTTTGAAAGATCAGGCAGTGTCTTCCACACATGTGAAAATGTCTGACATCTCTTTTACACAGAAACTTTAAATAAGATTTCAGGAAAAGGAGAGTTGCAAGCATTGCATATATCAGTTTACAATAACATTGTGCTAAATGCTAGTAGAAAAGCAGAATAAAACCAGTTATCACCAGCAGTGATAATTATACATTTCCTTGTATTGTCTGTGAGTAAAACAGATTGGCAAAAGGCAATGATTTCTGTCCCCAGTGCTCATCAGTTTTACACTACTTCCCAGTGAGTTGGAAGCCAAAGGACAGGAGAAGGAAACTGAACCATGGATGAGATAAGTCTAGGTCAGCTCTTTCTCTGAGAGAGAGGTTATTTGTTCCCAGCTTGTTCTTCTGCAGAAAAGTATGATCATTTCCATATTGGAGCCTCAGCAGAGAAGGGAAAATTTTCTGTGGTTAACCTGTTTTCCCCTTAAATATTTCTCCATTATAGAATTTGTTTAATTTGGTAATCATACACTAAAATAAATAATGTTTTAATTAGCTTCAATCCCCAGAGTCGCATAAATTAGTATTTCTCTTTCGTAGCTTGTAGCCCAGTTAAAATACAGTTTTAAGACCTTGTGCATCCTGTTACGTTGTGCGATCCAATATCAGAGAGAACTATTAAGTTACTGCGCTAAAATGTATCTCAAGGGCATCAGAGATGAGAAATTCTCAGTCTTTGGGCAAGACCAGCTCAGAAATGTTGCACTCCATAGTACATCCAAGTGTAAGAGATGCTAAAAACTTTTCTAGTGGTTACAGTTTTGAAATAAACCTTGAATACATGAAGATGCATGGTGTGAAGCACTATTTAATTCGAGGGAGAAATAACTTTGGGAGCTATGATTTTCATAAGATTCCTCGTAGATTTTCGTAAGTCATTAAGAGACATACCTGATGATGGCAAATCCCACTGTTGTCAGTATTTCATTCATAATGGAGAAATGTAAGAAAGGAGAAAGAAATCACTGATTACTGCAGTTGAGTGAAAAATGAATATGCTGTTCTAGCCCTACAAGTAGCTTGTGTATAAAGCTTAAAAAAAATCCTTCCCCTCAGTTAAGACTTTAAGGATTTTAGCAGACCTTATGGGAACAGAACTCCCCACTGTAGGAAAACAGAGCCTGCAGAACTTAAGGGCTGTTGTCATCTCCTCACACCTGGGAGCCAGGATCAAGGAGCCAGTGCTGCTGGAGTGCTCAGTGTCAGGATCTGCAGTGTACGGTGTGCGTGCTCCCTTGTTTCAGTAACTCCCATGGGTGCAGCCTGGAATAATACCATGAACGTGTTTTTTCTCTGCAGTTTAACCCATGCTTTAAAGCTACAGGAGACACTAGATCTGCATCTCTGCTGCCTTGCACTTTTGAGTGTAGATGCTTTCACTGATGCAAAATAGTTGAGATGTCCTCACATCTGAACTAGTTGCATTCTACAGTCACTTTAGCAGGTGTAGGCCACTGGAGTACCGCACCTTCTTTTGCTGAACATATGATGAGATTTTAACCCCAAGAGTAGTGCCCAGATTCATAATTCATTTAGATAGTAAGATACTTCAAACCAAATGATTCCAGTGTTTTTTGTCTTACAGATACTAGCATCTTCTTAATATATAATGAAGAACACAAGCGCTGTGTACTGACTCAAAGTTCTAATTCAGTGACTGTTGCTCCTTGCGTTCAAGAAAATGAGTCACAAAAATTCAGGTGGGTCTCAGATCACCAGCTTATGAGCATAGCATTCAAATTGTGCTTGGGAGTGCCTTCGAAGAAAGACTGGGTTCCGATCACTCTGTATCCTTGTGACAAGGCTAGTGAACTTCAGCGATGGGAATGCAGAAATGAGACTCTCTTTGCAATCCAAGGGGAAGATTTGTTTTTCAACTATGGAAACAGACAGGAAAGGAATATTATGCTGTACAAGGGATCTGGTTTATGGAGTAGGTGGAAAGTCTACGGAACCACAGACGATCTGTGTTCTCGAGGCTATGAAGGTAAAGTTCTGTAAATTAATTTCTGTATTTCAAACTCATTTCTATGTGTATCTAATTAAAATATTTAGAAGTGTAGGAGAATTTCCTTAATCTCATTAATGATCAGTGAGTGTGACTTCCGGTGAAATCAGCAATACTTGAGTGTGTTTTTTGTTTTTTGAGGGGTTCATTTTGCTTTTTTGTCAAAGTTGTCAACATTCTGATAGATAATTAACCATGCATGGTAGTGATTCATTTGGAGAGGGGGGAAAAAAAGTTTATGGTTATTCAGAACATGTGCATAACTATTACACAACAGTTAATGATAGCTTTTACTATTTACATGTAAATAAAGAGCTTTTACTATTTACATTTACAGAAAGACGTAGTGTGAACATATAGTCTGTTGATTATGTTTTGTTTTTTTTTTTTCCTTGGGGAGCAAATATGAATTATGCTGTAAGGATTTAATTAACTCTTGATATCTTTAGCTCCAGCATATTGAAGATGCCTTCCTAGGTGTTTGAAGTGAGTCTCGGAGTTGGTGCTGAAGTGTTAGACAAAGAAATAAGATAATTTAAATAGTTCAATTTGAAAATGTTATGTATGATATATGTACATACATTTATACATATATTTATGATAAGTATCTGGGAATACATTTGGCTTCCCATTTAGTATTCTTTGATAAACAGAAATGGGCACAGAGGGAGGTAAGGATGCATTTTCTAGGGTTTACACAAAGACTGATTACAGTACTAGTCTTTGGTCTAGAGCCAGAATAAAAGAACCATAGCAAAGCAAATTATGGGAAAGGAGGCAGGGGGGAAGATGGAGTGATGGCCTGCCATTCCTTCCTCCTTTGTTTTCTAGCAGGTCTGTGAGACAGTGACCTTGGTATGTCATCTCTCTAGCAGTCCCTGTCAAGTAGGGTTCCTCTGTATGTCCTCCCATCAATGCATGCACGTGATATGTGCGCACACAGAAAACTGCTTTAGTTACTTTGATAAGTTTCATCGACTCAGGTTTCTGATGAAAAAAATTATCTTTAGATGCGAATGGAAATTTTATTTGGGCACAGTATGTTGGAGTCACTCTGGGGTATACATCTTTCAAGTTTATGTATACGTGCTCTTCCCTGTCTAAAATTGTCAGCAATTGAGTGGGTTATTGACAGAAGAATCAGCAGTTGTTTGTGCTTAAAAAGAAAATTGCTTAACTGTGTGGATTTTATGATTTTGATTATTATGCATGTAAAATTTAGCATGGGAATGTATTTGTCTTGGCTCAATCAGTTCCAGTCAGTGGTCTCCTTAAGCTATAAAAATTTGTCTCATTGTGGACACGGGTATCAGCTTAGACATAGAGTAAAATTATCAATGTCCCATTTCTAGTACAGTTTGTATACTAAGCTAGCAAGCTCTGCTTGCTATAATATGCTATAATATGATCATAAAGCTGAACTGATATATATCCCATGCTTATTACTGCTTATACATTTTTAAATTGTTGTGTCTCCTTAGATACCTACACAGTGAAAGGAAATGCCAATGGAGCACCTTGTGTATTCCCTTTTAAGTTTGGTGATAAATGGTATGCTGACTGCACAGATGCTGGCAGATCAGATGGCTGGTTCTGGTGTGCAACTACTTCAGACTTTGACGTTGACAAGATCTATGGAATTTGCCCATTGAAATGTAAGTTTTTTATGTTCAAGATTCTGCTGTGCTGTTATTCAGCTGCCTGGAAATATTGGTGTCCTTATCATGTGCTTTACTGTACAAAATACAGTTTGAAACGGTGCATTTTTCTGTCTCCATGCAGCCTGCTATCCTTTTAGGAACTACTTAAATATGCAAATATAGGGCTCAGCATAAAAAAAATTGACCAACTACATCCACGTGAAAGTGTGTTAATCATATGCTGGAATCTGTAATTACACCATTTACTTAAATAGAAAGTTAATTAGATGTAAAGACGTTGCATTAGTATATGCAAAAGGCCATGTAGAAGTTTATGCAGCAGAACAGGAAGCTAGAGTATAGGTTAACTGAAAATTAAGACTACTTTGTAGAAGGAGTTGCCTTTTAAACATGAAGGAGCTTACATGAACTTTTTACTAAATCCCAGTATTTCCCAAATCTGTGTGCTATGTTGTAGTTCTGTATTTAAAATCAATGAGAATTATTTGTATTCTAAATTCCCTGGTTTGAGTATAGTTAGAGTTTCAACGGTAGTATTATGAATATACAGAACTTTATTTAGCAATGTTGATATTACTTCAAGTAAATTGGAGTAATATGCCTGTATGTATTGAATTCTTTTAAATTTGAATAAAGTTTCTCTGAACTTCTGTAAAATATGTACTAAGCATTTTGTCTGCAAGATGCTGCTTCTTCTGTCATGCTGAAAGAGGTAGCACTTCTCCCTCCCTTCTTCTTTATTACTGTGTTTTGCTGTAAAGCTCCACCTGACCGCAGTCAGAGCTAAGGAGAAAAACATGTCTTTCCTTTGATGTGAAGAAAACAGTGTGGGTTGATCTTAACTGGTTTGATGATGAAGTGTTAGTGTCCTTGCCTGATTTCCATGACTGTTGCATTCATTATTTCAGACAAATAAAAAGTGCATGGTTGTTTTTTTTTGTTTGGTTGGTTTTTTGTTTTTTTTTTTTTTTTTTTTTTTTTTTTTTTTTTTTTTTTTTTTTTTTTTTTTCCTATGCCAGTATTATTTTCAAGATATTAAAACCATGTTGGGAATATCAATCCCATTAATACAGCACATGGAAGATCAACTTAAGAATGCTACCTGTCTAGCATTCTTTGAGTATAGCAAATAGGAGGCATCATTAAAATTTTGTTTAATTCTTTGGTATAATTCAAGGAAATCCATTCAGATGGCTGTGATTGTTTTTGGAACAAGCTGCTTTATGCTGATTGCCTGCATGTTTCCTTCCTGATTCTTCAGTACTGGCTATAAAATATTCAAGTTTGGGTCATATATTTTAAGGAGAGACAGGCTGTGGTAGTAGAAGTTTTAGTCAGCCCCATGAAAGAGGAATGCACTGCATGAGAGAGTGATAAGTTAATAAACTCCAACAGCACCTTTAAACATAGAACATTTAAGTCTTTGTATGTTAAATTTATTTAATAAGATTAAAGTGATTGTTGTTTCTTAAACTGTCTGGGGGAGCAACATTGCCGATATGAAAATATGCGATGCAAACTATTACAGCTGTTCATACTGGGGCCTGGACATACAGTGGAATTATCATGATTGAACCAGTCACTTTTTTTCATTGCGAGCAAAACTGGCTCAAATGTTTTCCGAAAAGAAGAGGGCATAAGGCTATACTTACAACAGTTTTACTCAATAGAAGTGTAGAAATTTGATCAGTGGAGGTAACATAATTGTGAGTATGACCCTTTATTTGGTGCTTTAAAAAGAGATGCTGATACAGTGACAGTAGACACTTAAATCCCACGGGAAGAAACTGATAAGTGTTGCTACATCAGACAATTTTTAGTACCCAGAAATACTGGTTCTTTACAGGTTACACTGTGTCTTTTTGAGCTGTATGTTGCACTGCGATGTAAAAGTAGGTGTTGGGGAAGAAAACAGGTTGTACAGTGTAAGACCATCAGGAGAGTAAGTCATGAGGTGTGCCTATAGCTGTATTAAAGTGGACAAAAGTCCATTGAGGCCCCTTTCTTGACAGATGAAAGAGCTAGAATTTCTGTGAAGAATTTAGAAAGCCTTATAAGTGATGCATAAAACTTGCAGCTGACTAGGAAGGAAACAAAAAGTGCAGAGAATGAGGAAATATTTGAATAGTCTTGTTTACTTCTTCCTCTGTAATAATTGTACAAGACTTATAAAACCCTTTCTATCAAGTTTGAGCCAGTTTTCTTTATTGAATTACAGATTTTAATATTTTTGTAATCTCTATTTTATCCCAGGCTTGTGCTTATGCACAGGAATTTATGGTCTTGTAGAACATAGTGTAGCAAAGAAATTTTGCTTTCTGATAGTCACAAAATATTTTGGACAGAAATTGGTTTGTGGATAATGATAATCGGATGAAAGTTCCCATTTTTAGTCAAATGTCAATATTACAGTAGGTTGTGTCTGATTTTTGTTTTCTAAGGCTAATTTGAAAAGAAGCACTTCATATTACCTATAGACTATCAGATATAATACAGGAAAAAGTGGAACTGGTTACTGACCTGCTGACATTTAACATGTAACATCCTTTGTCCTGAGTTTTGTTTGTTGTACCRTTTTCCTCTTATTTGCACACTTAGGTTTTCTGAGCTCTCTGAATTCGGAAAAGGAAAAGACCTCTTTCTCTCAAATTTTTCACAGCTTGCAACTTGAGAAACTCTGATACAGGCTGCATGAATTTCAGTCATTTTCCCATTGTCAGCAGACATACAGTGACCTCTGCTATATTCTGCTTTTGTCATGCAACTTTAATCTCTTTATGGAGTGATATTTAGCTCAGTGTTGGGGCCTCCTGTAGGTTCGATTTTTGGCAGAGCAAGATCACACTGTTGTCTATTGCTTGTTGTGGGGATTCAATTGAGATGAGCCAGGAGAAGCTGCAGCAGTGTAAGGAGTGTGGTACCTTCTTGGGCTACTTCTAACGTTGGGCCCTGCTAGATAGCATTTTCACTGGTTTGGCATTGCGTAAAAGTGCCAAGTTCAGGTATTCAAGGAGATCACAGTCAGGTCATGTGGCAGAGAAGAAAGCATGGTGATATGTCAGATACATGCATAAGACAAATCAGGAATTGCAGAAAAGAGTGAGATGGATGCTGATAATGTAAGTTTTGTGTTCAGTGCTTGGGTCTGATTACCTCTATCACAGTAAGAAAATCCATAGCCACTTTATATAGTACCCAAAATTTTGTAAAAAAATTGGGGTTTCTTATCTCAGAAAAGTGGTCAGCTTGATGTACACTTTAGCTAGCATGAGTCTGGAAGTTTTTAGTCTTTTTCTCCACAGTGAGAAATCAGCTCTTTTAGCATGACTTTAGCCACTCATCTATCTTAAACAGCAGCTTTGTTTTACCAGAGAAAATGGTGACATTGTTTCATTACCTGTGTACTGTCCAACATGGCTGTCAAGCTTTAGCTCTGCCCTGGATTTACTAATGCATTAGAGAGCCTCAGGACTCCTTTCAAATCAGTTCTCTATTGCAGTAGTTAGGTTTGTGTATTTTTGCTAAGCGATTTATTCTATATTTTTTCTGGCTCCAACTTCATGATCAGTTACAACATTTCTTTTTCTCCCTACAGTTAATAGTATTGATTTGTTGTGGAATACTGATCCTTTAACAAACGTCCAGTACCAGATAAACTCTGAGGCAGCTCTGAAATGGCATCAGGCAAGAAAAAGCTGTCAACAACAGAAGGCAGAGTTATTAAGCATCACAGAGTTGCATGAACAAACATACCTGACAGGTAGGGTAATATTATCCATCAGTTTTTTTTAAAAGTGCATTATTGTAGCAGTGACACTTATATAGCATGTTCCATCTTGAAAATGATATTTGTTTAATTCTGGTAATTAGCAGATTTAAATTGTTATCTTGAATGATTTAGCTGGAAAAATCGGACAGATAATGATTATTTTATCCTGATTTAATATTGCCAGAATCTTACAGTAACATAAAAAATACAGCGATTAAGTAATGCAAGCAATAAAGAATGAATGCTGGAATGCAGGAAAATGCAAAATAGTTTGTAAACCAAAGATGTGGATACCAAGATTGCATCCTTTTTGTGCTCTACTTGTCGTGTGTACTAGTCAGTGTTTTTGGCCTATCTCTTTAAAGCTGTCGTATCATCAGTATGTGCTAAAATATGAAAAGAAAGAAAAAGAACTAATAAACAAAAGGACTTACAAATAGCTTGTTTTATTTTCAATCTCTTTCAATGTTTTTTTGAAGTAATTTCCAAACTTCTCTGAAAAAATTCAGTCCTGAATTTGTGCTTGAATACATTTACATTCTACAATGAGACAGTCTCCTTTTTATTACCTTCTTAGCCTGTGTACACACATGAAGTAGTCCACTAATTAATCTATTAAATAGATTAGAAAATATTTTGAATATGTTACATCAGTTGGAAGATAAATTTTTCTATGCCATGTGTTGTACTATGTAAGTTCATAGAATCAGAGAATCACGGAATGGTTGGGGTTGGACATTTAAAGATCATCAAGTCCACTCCCCCTGCTATGGGCAGAAACATCTTGCACTAGATCAGGTTGCTCAAAGCCCCATCTAACCTGACCTTGAATACTTCTAATGATGGGGATCCACAACTTCTCTGGGCAACCTGTTCCAGTGTCTCACCACCTTCATCGTAAAAAATTTCTTCATTATGTCCTATCTAAATCTACCCACTTTCATTTTAAAACTGTTGCCCCTTGTCCTGTCACTACAGGGCCTGATAAAAAGCCTCTCTCCATCTTTCTTATAAGCCCCCTTTATATACTGAAAGTCTGTGATAAGGCGTCCCTGGAGCCTTCTCTTCCCCAGGCTGAACAACCCCAACTCTCTCAGCCATTCTTCACAGGAGGGTTGTTCCAGCCCTCTGATAATTTTCATGGCCCTCCTCTGGACCCACTCCAACATGTCTTTCTTGTACTGGGGACCTGAGAACTGGATGCGGTACTCCAGGTGGGGTCTCACGAGAATGGACTGGAGAGGGAGAATCACCTCCCTCGACCTTCTAGCCACGCTTCTTTTTATGCAGCCCAGGGTATGATTGGCTTTCTGGGCTGCAAGCACACATTGCCGGCTCATACCCAATTTTTCATCCACCAGTATCCCCAAGTCCTTCTCTGCAGGGCTGCTCTCAATCCATTCATACCCCAGTCCGTATTGATATTGGGCATTGCCCCGACCCAGGTGCAGGACCCTGCACTTGGCCTTGTTGGACTTCATGAGGTTCATATGGGCCCACTCCTCCAGCCTCTCAAGGACCCTCTGGATGGCATCCCTTCCCTCCAGCATATCAACCGCACCACTCAGCTTGGTGTCATCTGCAAACTTGCTGAGGGTGCACTCGATCCCACTGTCTATGTCATTGATGAAGACATTTAATAGTATCAGTCCCAACACAGACCCTAGGGGAACACCACTTGTTGCTGGTTTCTATTTGGACATTGAGCCATTGACTGTAACTCTTTGGATGCAGCCATCCAGCCAATTCCTTATCCATCTAATAGTCCATCCATCAAATCCATATTTCTCCAATCTAGAGGAATGATAAATGTATTTTTAATGCTATGAACAGTCTGTTCTCTCTAAACTTTTGTTTTTAATTTAAGGATTTGGTCAAAACATGGGTCTTTTTTTTACTGAGTGTGATGAAACTATTGTTGAAATTAATGCTCAAGGGAGCAATCTGGCACTGACATATGGAAGTGAGTTATTAGTAGGTGTGTTTTAATTGCAAACTAGTAGATATTGCTGCCAAATGTATGTGAAAATCAGTTTTTCATTCTACCGCTCTCCTGGCAGAACCAGGATTTCCTGTCATGCTCAGTTCTTGATTGTCTTAATAACAACTTGCTTGTATAGAAGTAGTACTGGAACACATTAATATGTTGGTGCCAAATCAGGCTCTGGTATGACATTCCAGTCCTTTCCAGTGCTTAACTACCCCTTCTTTTAGCCTTGCCATGCTTCAAGTGCTACCCATAATCATGGTGTCAAAGACAACTAAAATATATAGAGCAAAATTACATACTGTCATGATGCCATTGGTACAAGTGGAAATAAATGATATATATTGCACAATGATTTTCTGTGAGCTATGCAGAAATACGTTTAATTCAAAAAAATCAGCAGTCATCCAACTGGGCTTCCAAGTCTTATATGAAAGGCAGAGATAGACAATTGATTAATAATGACTATGAATAATGCTAGAGAATTCAGCAGGACCATACTTAAGCATGATATTTCTAGGTGCTTTTCAGAAGTGGGGGATTCATTTGGAACTGGTTTTAGAAGCCTAACTTATCATTGGCTAAAGAAGTGAAATCAGATAAGTCTGAAAAATGTACAAGAAGTGCTGTTAAAAAGATGATGTTTGGAATGATCACATTTTAATGTAGTTTGATAAAATACAAACAGTGTTTTTACTTTACAGTATTTTGTAAATTTGAAACTCACATTTGTTAATTTTATTGGAAGAGAAAATACACAATAGGAAACTATTCATGTTTCATTTTAAAAAACTGATTTTTGGTTTTGTGACCTTTTGTGCAACTTTATCAGTTTAATATTTTATAATTCTGGAAAAAAATTATTTGTTTCATATTTATGATCATCGGTTTACAAAGAGCATGCAGAAGTGTCATTTTGTTTTCTATTGTAATAAAATTCTCCACACCTAAAAATGTGAAAACTCTAAAATTAAAATGAGATGTAAGATGACATGTTTTGCAGGTTTAGCATAGCCACCTTAACTAAGATGTTAACAGTTGTGAAAAATTCTACTGGGAAAAAGGAGAAGCAGGTGGTTTAACTAGAATTCACCTCTCAAGTTTTGAGAAAGTGTTTGCTCTTGCTGTGCACTTCCAGTATCTCTCTTTGTCTCTGTTACCTAGGTTTGACTGGCAGACTGAGTTCTGCTCTCTGGTTTGGTCTTAACAGTTTGAATTTCAACAGCGGATGGCAATGGGTTGGTGGGGCTCCTTTTCGATACTTAAATTGGGTTCCAGGTAAGGTTAAATATGTTGCTACTCAGTTCAAAAGGCAAAAATTTGGTCATCGTGTAACATATTTCTTTTCTAGTACTCTATTCTCCTGCAATTATTGAGCTTGTTTTGATGTTGAAAGATTCTGACTGTGGCTATAAACACTGTGACTAATGGCCCTCATGCGAGGGATACACACTGGGCTTAATTTATTACTCACAATGAAAACGGTAGCCTCAAAATCCAGAGGAAAGTTTTAAAAGTCATCTATTTACCCTTCATTTGTATATCTTCTTAATTCACTTTATTTCTATATGAATACAGAATAAATATGATCTATAGGTGTCTTCATTTCTGAGATTAGACTGGTCAGTGTATGCTTTTTTTTTTTTTTTTTTTTTTTTTTTATTTTTTTTTTTTTTTTTTTTTTTTTTTTTTTTTTTTTTTTTTAAAATTCCTTTCCTTTCCAATTTGTTTTGGTTATTTGCTTAAAGATAGGATTTTCTTTTTCATTTGGGATTAACCTACCCATGGCAGTAACATGTATCAAACTGAACATTTTAGGCTAGTCTACTTTAAAGCAAACCCAGCTACTTCACACCTGTAGTTGCAATGTTGAACTCTGCTGCCATTATTAAAAAGCTAGTTTCCTATGCCATSTGTATACACGGTGAAGAAGAGGTGCTCTTCTGGTTTACTATTCAGAGTGCCTACGTTAAGGTGTCTTTTTGCAGGACCCTTGTTTCTTTGCACTGGCTGTTCAGGAAGCCTTTGGAGACTAAAGTAGACGTCTGAAGTTATGCAGTGTAAATACTCTTCTTTATCTTCATTGAGCATGTCACATATATTTAATCTGCAGTAACTATAAATGCACGCTCCATCGCATCATCCAGTGGCTTCCTTGTGTAGATAAGGCCAAAAGCAAATTTTATGGGGACAAACTTCTTGAGTAGGTAAGCTTTGAAGAGTGAATTGAACTACTTCATAAATAGCTCTCCAATGGAGTGAGCACACAAGGCGAACAGATGGGCTGAACTGCAAGTTGCTGTGAAGGTATTTGTAGGTCTGTCATCCAAGTGCACTGATGAGGATCTGCATGTAATGAAGAGTGGGGGGAACACTGATTGTGAGGTGGAGCCAAAATGGCAAGGGGAGCTGTTCATGGTTGTTAAAACTGCAGACAACTCTCAGTTGTCCTGTAAAGAATTAGATGGGTTTCAGTGTAACTAAAATGGGCTCCATTTATCTTATGTTATCCTTATGTTTCTTAATTTAATTCAAAGTTAATACTCAAGTCCATATAACCTATTTTGTATGTGTGCTATCTCCCTCATGACTTTACTTTGGTCAGCCTACCTCTATTTCATCCCCATTACCCTGGATGTTCAAGAGCTGGGTGTTCTTCCACTAGAATGTTTTAAAAGAATTTGTGGAAGCTTCATATTTTTCCATTTCACTAGCCCTAAATAAATAACAGAAAAACATGGGAACTAAGTTATCAACATTTAAACTAAAATTATGCTGGTTAGGCATTTGGGAGAGCTAACTGCCAACAGCTGAACTTTTTTTGTACATTAAAACAATTTAAATTTGTATTTTTGAAGTAAGCATATCTTTTTCTCCTATGGGAAGAAGATACAACATGACTGCAAATATAAGACTAACTGTAATCTAAGGTAATGAAATTATAATGATATCAGAAAATTTTCAGTGAACAAACCTGCACACTAAAAAATATTGTTTTGCTGTTGTCATGGTTTAACCCCAGCCAGCAACTAAGCACCATGCAGCCGCTCGCTCACTCCCCTCTGGTGGGATGGGGGAGAGAATTGGAAGGGTAAAAGTGAGAAAACTCATGGGTTGAGATAAAGACAGTTTAATAGGGAAAGCAAAAGCCGTGCACACAAGCAAAGCAAAACAAGGAATTCATTCACTACTTCCCATCGGCAGGCAGGTGTTCAGCCATCTCCAGGAAAGCAGGGCTCCATCACGCCTAATGGTTACTTGGGAAGACAAACGCCATCACTC
>JAYKAV010002486.1:166864-215519 GCA_035582835.1 Phoebastria nigripes | reverse complement strand
TAGCTGTCCTGGCTATGCTCCCTCCCAGCTTCTTGTGCACCTGGCAGAGCATGGGAAGCTGAAAAGTCCTTGACTAGTAGACTACTTAGCAACAACTAAAAACATCAGCGTGTTATCAACATTATTCTCATACTAAATCCAAAACATAGCACTACACCAACTACTAGGAAAAAAATTAGCTCTATCCCAGCTGAAAGCAGGACAGCTATGTTTATTTCTGAGCAGTACTGACACTTGCTTGTTATGTAGTATAGTAGTATAGTGGCATGTGCTCAGAAATGAAAGAAAATCCATGTTAAGTTTAATCACATTAGACTAGATCTTGAAAAGCTCATCTGGTTTATTGCAGAAATTTGTTCTGTTCTACAGATTCTACTTTTCTAGATGTTCCTGTTAATGCTAATGCTAATCTTCAATTGAAAATATCCAAATATCCTGCTATTGTCGTATTGTTTAGACAAGTGGACAAGAAGTTCACATTAACGAAATAATTACTTATTATTTTTCTGTCTTTACTGTTATACTAAGTACAGAATTTGACTAGCTTACTGAACAGTTTTTTTACCTAAAGATCGTGCTCTGGAGTTTAGACGTTCTTTGTTTAGGAAAGGAAAAAACCCAAACAAAATAGATGCACTGTAATACCTTCCATCAAGACTTTGAACCTGTGAAGAGGCTGTTAAATTGTGAACTGGATAAATGTCCCAATTTGCGGTTGCTGTGAAAAAATATCTCAAGGGAATGAACTGCCCCATTCAGTCTAAAGGACTGTGGAGAATCACAATTTTCTATATGTTAATGTATCTTATAATTAAAGCATGGAACAGATTAGGATGTGAGAGTAATTGGGAGGGTAACCATGATGTGCTTATATGTTGTTGTTGTTGAGGTTTTGTTTTCTTTTTTTTTTTTTTTTTTTTAAAGGACATCCACCACCAGAATCTGGAAAAATCTGTGCAGCATTAAATCCCGGTCAAGGTGCTAAGTGGGAGAATCGGGAATGTGATCAGAAACTTGGCTATATTTGTAAGCGAGGAAATGCTACTTTAGAATCTTTCATTATGCCTACAGGTAGGTTTGGTAATAAACCCTCAACAAATTATTAATGACCAGTGTTTTTTATCTGTAATTCTAATAGGTATTTGTTATTGCACATGGTAAAACCAAGCAAAGGTCTCTGCAGACTGTGGCTTGACCAAGATTCCCTGTAAAAGTGAACAGTGTGTACTTCCTTTTTGTTCTGGCCTCCCTACTTCCTGTATAGTAATGTTTCTTCAGTAGCTTTGAGTTCTAAATTGCAGAAATGGTGGAGTTCTCTTTTCCAAAAACAAGCAGAACTGTCAGATTTTGTTCATAAAATGAAAAGAGAAATAATTTAATGTTTTAAAAAAATGATGTAATTATCTAAAGCCCCATGTACTCAGTGAAACTAATCTATTTCTTGCTGCCATTTTTACTACTTGTGAAATAGAGTAAGTTTGCCAGTGCAAGTTGGTAGTGGACTAGAGGAATTTTTTAAAATCCTTTTGAGAGAGTTAAATAATTTTTATATATCTATATATTTTATAAATAGATTATTTATTTATATATATATAAAATTACTTGTATATATATAAAACTTATTTATGAAATTATTTAAATTATATATATACAGACACTTTTTCAGAAGAAATGTAATTCTGGCACTTGCCTAATGTACGTAGGAAAGACAAACAGGGATAAGTTTTCATAGCTTTATTTAGACCTGTTTCCTTATTATCTGTCTACTATAAAAACCTTGTAACTTATTCCTTTGTTTCATCACTCCTTTCTGTTCTTTCCAAGTTTCTTTCTCATTCCACTGACATTATTTTGTATAGGTTTTAGAAGCAGATAGCTAAACCACTACTGGATTTCCAGTCCATTTATTATAGGCATTATCGGCAAACCAGATGTTTTGGAAACTCAGTGTTTGACATTTGGCTTAAAAAACATGTTTTTTAATGTTTTTCCTGCTTTTGCCAATATATAACCACACCAGTCAAAAACACTTAGGACAGAGACTTCTGCCTAATTTGTTTTGCTTTATTGCTAAGAGAAAAAAAACACAAGAATGAGCTAGTGTCTCATTAATTAAATATTGAAATAAATATTTTATACTTAAATTAATACTTCAGTATTGAAATCAAGCATATTTGTTGCCTTAGCTGAGAAGGACTTTAATGCATATTTTAATTCTTTCCTAAATTAAGATGTAAAGTTTTGTTAGTCTTTGTATACAGCTGATAACCAGATAGTTTAATTTATATAGGTTTATGTATAGGTTGTCTTACATTGTTCAATTGGCTACTGCTCAGCTTTTCAGGTTTCATACATCAGTTCTTAAACACTGCTTCTAAATATACTATCAATTCAATACTGGCTGCTGTCTTATTTAGATTTAATTTCAGTTTGGGGGATCTAAGGCCATTTCTTTCTTATGCATTAGGCTTTTGATTCTCCCCCCGCCCCAGTTTACCAGTAATTTGGAGGAAGAACAGAAATGAGACAAAATTTTTCAATTGTACAGAAAGTGCTGAGTAAACATGGTGACAGATTAACCAGAGTTTGGCAGTGTTTCACTTCATAAAATATTTTCCAAAATGTCCCGGGGGGGAAGCCATAAAAGGAATAAGCATGCGATCATGCAAGGTGTTAAGTGCCCTCAGCTTTTAATGATGAAGAGGAAAACTCATGGCAGATGATGTTTTCCTGACTAGGGTTCCTGAGGCAAGAAATAAATTAATCACAAATTCATACGTGCACTTAATTGTGCACTTAACATTAAACACGGGGGCAATCCTTTGAAATTTTAACCCCAGAAGTTATAATTGAGTCTTAACAAGGCAGTATGTGAGGACTGTGGGACAGAAGAACACTTTACAACAGAATATAATCATGCTTGTATCCAAAACAAAGTAGAGAAAAATCTTTACAGAATATTTATTTTTGTTGCAGATGAAGATTTTCATGAAGCCAACAGCTGTACAGGTTTTTTTGTGGCAGAAGTGCTTTTTCCAGCAGGGGGCCACATCATTGTGTACATCTGAGTGACACAGAATCTTAGGGCTTCAAAGCATTTGCCCTGTAATACAGCAAAGTGGATTAATAGGAACCTGTTAATTTCACCTGCAAAACTTGCTTATTTTTAAACTTAATTTTCTAAGTTAAGGCTGTCTGTCTACCTCCACCAAGTGACTGCCAAAATAGATTTCATCCCAATCCAACAAGGTGTAGTGATCTTAAAGTATTAAGTTTCCAAATGTTTCATAAAATGTTCGATTAGAGGAAATAAATGCTCTTAGTGTCACTGTTGTGACTGCTGTGTGAGCTCTCTCTTATCAGACCACAGAGAATGGGTGTGAGAGAGAGAAATTTGAATGCCTGAATCATGAGACAAACTTCAGCTAGTGCTTTTGCCCTTTTAGACACCCAAATCAATCACTGTGAGATCTTCAGACTTCAGGAAGCCAAGCTTACAGTTTACAAAAGTATTTGCTCTCTGTTTGAGGAATAACCATTCTACACTTACAAACTTCATTTCTGTATCTTGATCTATTCCACAGTAAATTCATCAGCTTGACATTTGGGATAACATTTTTTACACATTAATGTGATTTCCTTTGTTACATCTTATTTGTTTTAATTTGCATTGCTTCTTTTGCTTAAGTCAAATGAAGTTCAGGGAGTAGTACTTATTTCCATTAGGATGAAAAATAGATTGTATGGCTTTGTGTTGTCATGTATTTTCTTTAAAAGGAGAATAGGGAAGCACAGAGTTCATTTTTGCTGAGTACTGGAAATGAAGAACTGAAGACTTTCTCTTACTGAGAAATCCCCAGCTATGTCATTCAATAAGTCTTGCACCAAAGAAACTAGACTGTCAACTGCTTTTCTTGTTTTGCGTCCTGCAACAAATTCCCTGGTATTACTGGATTTACAAGAAAAAGAGCCTCCCACCCTGCCATAGCTGCTTCAGTGTTTACAGTAATAGTCTCACAGTCTCCTTTGGTCTGAAAAAGAGACTCTCACAGACTCACTGGGGAATAAATACCTTTGTGACTGTCTTTGTAGCCATGTCTGAACTGCTGCTGTCTGTTCTATTCAGTGTTTACAGTTTGTAGAAGGGTGCACTAAGTGTGCTGGAGGTGCATAGAAGCCTAGATTTTTTTCCATAGAATAGAATCATAGCATCATAGAATCGTTTAGGTTGGAAAAGACCTTTAAGATCATCAAGTCCAACCATTAACGTAGCACTGCCAAGTCCACCACTAAACCATGTCCCTAAGCACCACATCTAGACATCTTTTAAATACCTCCAGGGATGGTGACTCCACCACTTCCCTGGGCAGCCTGTTCCAATGCTTGACAGCCCTTTCAGTGAAGAAATTTTTCCTAATATCCAATCTAAACCTCCCCTGGTGCAACTTGAGGCCATTTCCTCTTGTCCCATCGCTAGTTACTTGGGAGAAGAGACTGACACCCACCTTGCTACAACCTCCTTTCAGGTAGTTGTGGAGAGCAATAAGGTCTCCCCTCAGCCTCCTTTTCTCCAGGCTAAACAGCCCCAGTTCCCTCAGCTGCTTCTCATAAGACTTGTTCTCTAGACCCTTCACCAGCTTCGTTGCCCTTCTTTGGACACGCTCCAGCACCTCAATATCTTTCTTGTAGTGAGGGGCCCAAAACGGAACACAGTATTCGAGGTGCAGCCTCACCAGTGCCGACTACAGCGGCACGATCACTTCCCTACTCCTCCTGGCCACACTATTTCTGATACATGCCAGGATGCTATTGGCCTTCTCAGCCACCTGGGCACACTGCCAGCTCATATTCAGGCCACTGTCAATCAACACCCACAGGTCCTTTTCCGCTGGGCAGCTTTCCAGGCACTCTTCCCCAAGCCTGTAGYGTTGCATGGGGTTGTTGTGACCCAAGTGCAGGACCCGGTACTTGGCCTTGTTGAACCTCATGCAGTTGGCCTCAGCCCATCGATCCAGCCTGTCCAGGTCCCTCTGCAGAGCCTTCCTACCCTCGAGCAGATCAACACTCCCACCCAACTTGGTGTCATCTGCAAACTGACTGAGGGAGCACTCGATCCCCTCGTCCAGATCATTGACAAAGATATTAAACAGAACTGGCCCCAATACTGAGCCCTGGGGAACACCACTTGTGACCAGCCGCCAACTGGATTTAACTCCATTCACCACAACTCTTTGGGCCTGGCCATCCAGCCAGTTTTTTACCCAGTGAAGAGTACGCCCGTCCAAGCCATGAGCAGCCAGTTTCTCCAGGAGAATGCTGTGGGAAACGGTGTCAAAGGCTTTACTAAAGTCTAGGTAGACCACATCCACAGCCTTTCCCTCATCCACTAAGCGGGTCACCTGGTCATAGAAGGAGATCAGGTTAGTCAAGCAGGACCTGCCTTTCATAAACCCATGCTGACTGGGCCTGATCACCTCATTGTCCTGTACGTGCCGTGTGATGGCACTCAAGATGATCTGCTCCATAACCTTCCTCGGCACTGAGGTCAGACTGACAGGCCTGTAGTTCCCCGGATTCTCCTTCCGGCCCTTCTTGTAGATGGCCATCACGTTTGCTAACCTCCAGTCAACTGGGACCTCCTGGGTTAGCCAGGACTGCTGATAAATGATGGAAAGTGGCTTGGTGAGCTCTTCTGCCAGCTCCCTCAGTACCCTTGGGTGGATCCCATCAGGCCCCATAGACTTGTGTGTGTCTAAGTGGTGTAACAGGTCGCCAACCATTGCCCCTTGGATTATGGGGGCTTCATTCTGCTCCCTGTCCCTGTCTTCCAGCTCAGGGGGCTGAATACCCTGAGGATAACTGGTCTGACTATTAAAGACTGAGGCAAAGAAGGCATTAAGTACCTCAGCCTTTTCCTCATCCTTTGTCACTGTGTTTCCCCCCACATCCAATAAAGGATGGAGATTCTCCTTAGCCCGCCTTTTGTTTCTAATGTATTTATAGAAACATTTGTTATTGTCTCTTACAGCATTAGCCAGATTAAGTTCTAGTTGGGATTTGGCCCTTCTAATTTTCTCCCTGCATAACCTCATGACATCCTTGTAGTCCCCCTGAGTTGCCTGCCCCTTCTTCCAAAGGCCATAAACTCTCCTTTTTTTCCTGAGTTGCAGCCAAAGCTCTCTGTTCAGCCAGGCTGGTCTTCTTCCCCACCGGCTCGTCTTTCGGCACGTGGGGATGGCCTCTCCTGCGCCTTTAAGATTTTCTTCCTGAAGAATTTCCAGCCTTCCTGGACTCCTCTGCCCTTCAGGACTGCCTCCCAAGGGACTCTGTCAACCAGTCTCCTAAACAGGCCAAAGTCTGCCCTCCGGAAGTCTAAGGTGGCAGTTCTGCTGACCCCACTCCTTACTTCTCCAAGAACTGAAAACTCTATCATTTCATGATCGCTATGCCCAAGACGGCCTCCAACCATCACATCACCCACAAGTCCTTCTCTGTTCACAAACAAGTTCGCAAACAATTTCAAAGCAATTCTCTGACTGTTATAGCAAAGCACTGTAAAATGCTCAGAGCTGAGACCAGATATAGGACAAATTAGGCAGCTGTCTGAAGCATTAGACTAACCTCTACAACAGCATTTGCCACCTCTGTCCTCTCTCGTTTCTCCCAGCATGACCATGTACATTCAGTTTGTTTTTATGGGGTTCCCCCACTCTATTCCAGCTCTTCCTCTCCTGTGGCAGGATTGACAGGGCTCTTGACCAAGCACTGAGCCCCTTGTCCTCGGGTGACAAAGTCCAGTTTTACTTAAACTTTGTGAGAACATGCTAGCACTTTTTTGAGGCAGGTCTGCAAACAGCAGACTATGTTTATAGCTGTGCTGGAAATCTGTGTTGTGACACTAAGTACCTACTAATCATCAGCGTATTCCAGTTGAAACAGGATATGTGCTTGCAACATGGGCCTGACTGGTCATGACTTTGGATGCCTACTTAAATATTTCCACGGAATATACCCCCCAGTCATACACAAACACATTGCTTCTCCTTCCCTGACATACAGAAGGTTTTTTTGCCAACAGAATTTCTGCAAACCTGCTGTCCTTGTTCTGCTCTATATATTGGTGTTTGCTAAACCCATCTGCTGATTATAAATAAAGTGCTGCAAGAATTATAATTTGTTTCTACAACAGCAATATTCTGTTTATTATATGTCTGGGTGGCACTCCTCCCAAGGCTGAATTGTTTGCTGAACAGCAATGTGGTTGTTGGCAGTACTCTGGTACCATTCTGTTGAACTTTTAAAAGCAAGTTTTAAGCATAAATCATTTACTTTGACAGCATAATTTTCTCAATAAAGCTTTTAAAAAGGATTCCTAAAAACAGTATTCTTATTTGGGTTCTCTTATGATCCTGCAGAACCAGTTATTTTTTCTTTGCTAGTCTAGCAAATGGGGCTAATCCATAAAATGCCTAAGGTTTGCGGAAAAAAATTACCCTCATAAATATGTTTTGTAAGCCCAGGTTCTTAACATACAGCTATACAGCATGGAGGAGAAAGAGAAATGCTGACATGAGTGCAGAAAAATGATAAAGCACAGCTCTGCAGACCTTACCTTTTAGTATGTATGCATATAAAAGTCATAACTATGTTTGATGTAATTTTTAATTTTGTCTTTTTACAAGATGCAAGCACTTGTTTGCAACTGTAGTGTTCTTTAAAAAAAATCTGGAAGTTTCAACTTTTAATCATGTATGCAGGTTATTATCCCTGTACATATTTTTCAGCTCTGCTGTTCTTCATGAAGAAAATATATAATTAATTTGTTTGTTAAATCTTTCCTTATGTGATTTTCAGTCTTCGGTTAATAATAGAATTCTGAAACTCTTCATGGTAATTTTTCTTTTCAGAGACTAATGTGCCTATTAGATGTCCTGATCAATGGATGTCATATGCTAGTCACTGTTACATAATTCACAGGGACCCCAAAATATGGAAAGATGCCTTAACATCTTGCAGGAAAGAGGATGGGGATCTGGCGAGCATCCATAATGTTGAAGAGTACAGCTTTGTTATTTCTCAGCTTGGGTACCGTGAGTATTTTTTTACAATAACATATATATATTTATACTAAGGAAATAAAGACTTTTGAATATATCTTCCCTATTAATAAAAAGAGGAGATGACTGTTTAAAAAAAATAATTGTCCTGATCACAGGGTGCAGAAGGAGTTAAATTTTAAATTTAAAAAATCTTTGGAAGAAAAAAAACTACAAGAAGATCAGGAAACCCAAACAAACTATACCATCACAGAAAAGCTGTGGTCGATGTTGTGAATTGCATCAACCCCAAACTCCTATTTCTTCAGGTCTGCTTGTACCTCATTTTATACAGATTAAAACAATTTTCAACCTTTTCAGAAGCTGGAAGGATTTTTACTATCGGTCTGCAGAGATAGATGAGGGGAAGCAAAGTCTGTTGGTCAAAGACAGTTTGGGAAGATCTGGGTCCTATTACCAGCACTGCCATGTCCTTCTTTTTCAAGTCACGCTGCTTGTGTTTCTTAAGAAAAAGGAAGCTGTCTGTCCCAGTATGTGGATTCAGATGTACCCCAAATTAAATATGGTACCTAGGTGCTCGGTTTCTGAGTACACACTCAAGTTGTTGCAAGGCAAGTTAGGCTACAGATGCTGTGTGTTCATTAGGGGAGATGCAACCATGCTGACKCTGAGGCAATTTTGTGGTTGCTATTGCTTTACATGAACCTGATTTYGCATGTAGGATCAGTTACTGCTTTTTGATGGGAGGAGCGTGTTCACACCTATGTATGCTTCTTTGCAGTAACTGATCCTATGTGTGCTTTTAGTGCCAGGTAAGTGTGAGTTAGTTTATCCTTCACTGAAAGTGCAGTAAGCTGCTTTGAGCTGCAGTGTAACAGCAATCTTGGAGTGGCAATCATAAAATATCTGATATGCTTTAGTTTTGTATCGTAGCCAACTCCATGGCAATTTGTGCTTGTCCTCACATTCCTGAAAGAGTGATTTGTTGTTCTTTCTTGAACAACATGAAACTTTTACTCTTTCAAAGGAGATGATTAGGAAAGGTGGGACCTCTTGATGAGACATTAGGACATTTGAAAGAAGTTGGGCTTTAAACGAAATTAGTTGTATTTTCACCTTACTCCTTGGAAGTAGATTATTTCATAGTTTAATGCCTTCTCCAAAGACCTTTCCTGAACTGACTGCACTGCACTGTTTTTGTAAAAGTGAATGTTTCTGAAAGGCAAATAGGCCTGAAGGAAAGCAGGCTTCTCACATATGGCACACTCACTGCAACAGACTATTTTGAAAGCATTCTTTTCAGACGAGTAAAATCGGAACAACTAAAGAAGCCTTTTAAGGCAGTTTATGACAGTATCAGATTACCCTTGTTCACCACTGAGATGAGAACACCATATATTGCAGTGCATAGAAAATCTTGTGTGCATCAGAACTCTGCTGCGATAAGTGCTGTACAGAAAGAACAAAAGTCTTTGTGCCAAACAATTCACAGTACCATGATAAAACAAAGGAAGAAGGGGTACGATGAGATGAGTATTGTCATAGTAGCTGAGCTTTTGTTGGCATCACCCACAAAGGAGAACTTTAGAGAGGAACATGAAGAAGAATAAAGAAGTGCATTCTGGATGTTCACACCAAAGTCCAGCATGTGATATGGCACAAACGTGGCCCAGTGCATGTCTGTGAGAGTGGGAAACAGCTTATTTACAAGTGGCTGGGACAAAAAAAATCTTGGTATTTAGTCACCCAGCTTTAGAGATGATTGCAAAACTCTATGACAGCATTTCTTCTTCAGAGGAGAAAATGTTATGTAGGAAGAGGCTCCACAGAGCCAGAAATGGCTCTTGGCCATTTATGATTTGCATGGCTTATTTAGGTTACTTTGATGTAATCATTTTGTTAAAGAATGCTGTTTATTGTTTGTATTACCATGGTGTGAACCCACCACAGTAGGAGCTCTGGCCATGGATGAGGCCTCAGCTGCTAGGTGCTCAATAAACACAGACAGAAAGATTTTAACAGGTAACTAAACAAAAAAGAAATTAGAGAGCATAGATGGCAGTAGGTAAGGAGGGAATGAGAGCATGGTGGGCAGTGGAATTGGAACAGGTTTCAATTTTGGTAGCAGAAAAGAGTTTAAAGGAGGGTACTGAGATGTGATGTTGGGGGACTTCTGAACATGAAGAGCAGTCTGGAAGAAGAGGTAAAGGTGCCTGTTCGAAAATGGAGCCTGATGTCCTGTGACTCTGAGCCCTTCTTATTGGGGGAGAGATAGTAAGGACAGTATGGATGAGCTATGAGGGCTGATCACACTTAGGTATAATAAAGATGGGAGAGACAAGGGAGGGAAAGAGAAAGGAGAGACAGATGACTCCATTAAAGTGACAGGCTGGGAGGGTGATTTTTGCAGCAGCTTGGTTGGTCAAAATGGGAAGCCTCCATGTTCCTGTAACTAGCAGATGGGATAAATGTAACAGGAGAGTTTTAAGTTGTGGGGGTATCTAGGAAAACCTCCATCTGAAATGTGTTAATCAGAAAGGATTGCCTTGGGGGCAATGACTTTTAACTGTTTTACAGGCACTTCTGTTGGCTAGGGACAGCAGCAACAGAAAAGAAACAGTTCCACTTCCATTGAGAGACCCACTCCCACAACTGATGTCTTTTTGGGTGGGCTCACAATCCCATTTTTAATTTCCATGGGTGATTTCATTGTCAGGTTGACTGTGGTCAGTCTGGATAGAGGATGTTAGAGGAAGACTTACGGAAGAAGGCAAGAACTAGATAACAAACTGAACAGGAAAAACCTCTGAGTGCTCTAGATGGGTTGTAGAAATGCAAGGTCATAAGTGGTGGAAAAAACTGTTAAAAAGTAGTGTCCCTATCATTCATGAAAAATACTCGTAATACTTAATGAGTAAGTTCTAGCAACCAAGTAGTTCATACTCTGCTTGGAAAGACTGCTATCTTAGGAAAGGACTGTGCATGTAGTTGGTCAGTGTGATCTGAGTCATAGTGCTGTGGACAAAAGGAAACACCTGCTGCCTTTAGCATAGGCTGGATGCCAGACCATAAATAAATAATTAAATAATAATTTAAGAAATTCCCATTGCACTGAACAAAGTCATAAAATCAGTTCTAGAGAGGAATACCCTTTGATGATGATGGAGTTCAGACTGATTATAAAAGCCCAAATTTTTAACCTCCTTATTCAAATAGTTTATTCAGAACAAAACTAGGTATGAACATTATAGTAGCAATGTGTTAGAGTGGAAGATTTTAAGCACAGACAAATAAACCTCAAAGAAACAGCTGCTGTAAAGTAACATCCTTGATCAGTCCTGCACTTTTCTTCCAGCCAAAACCCAGCAGTTAACTCCATTAACTGTAAACTGAAAAAAATCCAACAACGACACGAATTTCATTTTGCTCTGAAACAAAACAAAATATAGGAACACATGTAATGGGAAAACTTGCAAGTACTGTGGTTGTCAGCTCTAAAAGACAACACTGGGTGTCTGAGCATTAGAAAAGAGGACACTTCTTTCTTCACTATACTAAAGGTAGGAGGAAAAGAGGAGGTAGCATTTTATTTAGGTGTTTATTCATATCTTGTTACAAGAGTTTTGAGCTGGAAAAAAAGAATAAACCTAGTTGTGTTGCAACATAATTCAACAAAGAGAGTATTTTGGCTGTTTTATACAAAGTTAAACACTCTTACTCTATTGCCACTAGAGCGAGTGGCCTTTCCTGATGACTGGAGTGGATATATGAGGAATGGTCTGCCCTCTTTATGAAACAGGGAGCCTTAATTTCCTGTGATTGCCTTTTAAACTTCCTGAGAATAAATTATTTTCTGTTCCATAAAGGTAAAAGTTCACATCATACAAAAGGACTGTTATCAACCTTGTTAACTGTATGTTTTAGAGCCAGCTGATGAGCTGTGGATTGGGTTGAATGACCTCAAGGTTCAAATGTATTTTGAATGGAGTGATGGGACACCTGTCACCTACACGAAGTGGCTTCGTGGAGAACCCACTCATGCAAACAACAGGCAAGAGGACTGTGTTGTTATGAAGGGAAAGGTAAAGTCATGTAGCTATTGACTTAATTATCTTATAATTTCATTTATCATTTGGGCTTTTTTCTATGCAAGAGCACAAAAGTAGGGGGTATTGCTGTTTGAAGCAGCCTATTTTAGAGTCTTATAGGTGTTACTTTTTTGAGGAAGGATCCCTGTTCAAGGTTGTCAGAAAGTTGTTTTTGTTGTCTTCCCTGCGAAGCAGGCAAGTGGTGGCTTTCCTTGAAGGCAACTGCCCCCCAGGATCCATGTTTCTGGATTTCAGTTTGTGCATGTGGGCTTTTTTGAAGAAACTTTTAATTACACTGTGAAGCACACAAACATGTAAATGCTTTTCTTCAGGAAGCTACAAAGACATTTTTGATATGTTTGGATTTTTTCTGCTTTGGCTGAATATGGGATCCATATAGCTACCTTAAAAAATTGCACTAGCAATTTTTAATGATGTTAGAGAGAAATACTATCTTTAGAAGAAAATAGAAGCCTTCATTTTCTTTTTCTAGGCAAAGTTATAAATCTCGGCTCTAGGTGGATTAGATGTTATGCTTGTATCTGCACTGCACATGAAGAGCTGTGATAAAAGTGGTTAGCAATGGCATTAGTGGAAGCCTTTACTGAGTGACTGTATAGCTACAATTAAAAGGCTGCTTTGAAAAGGCTGCCTTTTGGAATAGGGCAATGATTGATGACCTAGGTGTACCACAGGAACTGAGATAATACCTGGTATAAAAGTCAGTCGATGTGTGATGTTGCAAAATGGTATTTTTCCTCTTTGTGATAATTAAAAATATTAAACTTATCACCTTCTTTAGGGTTTACCTATTTTATCAGGAGGAAAAAAAGTATTTACCCGTACCAAAGGCGTTTTCTGATTTTGCAAAATTAAAACTTGAGGGTTGTACTTTAGGTGAGCGCACTTATAAATTGAATAGGAGAACTAAAATTTTTTTCCCAGTTGGCCTAAACACTATACAGAGCTTGCCTCATAGGGCAAGCCCGCACTCAAGCCCCAATAGGCCTGGTTTTCTAACTTGCTTCACTTAGGTGCAGTCACATCAACAGCAACAGTGGCATGTATGCATTCAGCTGGTTCATGTGTCTCCATCATTCTGGTGCACAAACACTCAAGTTCAGAAATTGAGATTAAGTGCAGCAGGAGAGGGCTGAGCCAGCCCTACAGCAGGAGGAAGCTGTAGGGGACATAGGGTAGTTAGCAGGCATGGCACTAGAAGGTGAAAAAGGGACCACATCATCAGTTCCAGGAAGGAATGAGGAAGAGAACTAGAACAGCATCCTTGGGAGAGCAAAACTGCAGTAGTATCCATGGAAGAGGAAAGCCTGTGTAGGGTATAGCATATTAATCTCCCAAAACTGAGCAGAGCTATGTGTGTTTGTGGAGGTGTTCTCTGGCCAGGCCAAAGTTCAGATCTACAGTTTCATTGCTGTATGAATTCAGCAGGGAGAAGGAACTTCATGTGCAGTCAGATGTGTCTGGAAGGTTAGAATTTGATGTGTATTTTAGTGAAGAATTTTGCACTGGTCAGAAGCATGAGTAAGATTATAATCTTTTAAACATTCTTCTCCATTGTATTAGCAGACATGGTCTGGTAAGAAGAGTGTAAATGTATATTTCTGCCATGGCAACCAGGCCATCGTGCACATGGTAATTGAACAAACAGATATTTAAGGGCCTGAGGATTTTTGTGCTCCATTGTCTGTGCAGTGGCTATGCCAGTGCTGGTTGAGGATGTAGTAGATGTTTTGTCTAACTTACAGAATTATAGGATCAGACAGTGGAAGGAAGCTGAATGCTCAAATGTGAGGGTCAGTCAATTGAGGTTGTAAATGGCAGTCACTTCAAGGACTTTTATACTGGTCAGTGCTGGAGAACTTGCCCAGCAACAGTAGGTTTGCAAGGTAGCTGGCCTTGGTGCATGTGGGTGGTGAGTTGCAAGGAACACATAGTTGAGGTTTTGTCTCATCTACCATCCTGTGCCTTTTAGCTACCCCCATCTGTTGGTGTGAACTTTGGGGTTTTATGGTATTGTACATGGAAGTATTGGTGCAGGAAGTATTAGAGGAGGTGAGAGGCTGACAAGCATTTCATAATTTGGCTAGTACTTTAAAAAAAGTACTAAGATTGCTCTTGAAATTCATAGTTCCTTGATGCAATCTTTTTTTATTTATCTTTTTTTTACAGTCTTTTGGAACATATAGGGCAGGTTAAACACATTGGTAAAGCCACGATTTTTATCAGAACAACTTGACTGCCTTCAAACCAAGAGTTTCAAGAAAAAACAGCAAGGGGCAGAATTTGTTTTGTGGCTCTCTGAGGATCTGGACGACATTTTCTGGCCAAGCCAAGTGTTACAGAATTTTGGGGAACTTGGATTCTAGTTAAAAATCCCTATTTGTGTACAGAAGCTGAGATCCACTAGATTCTAATTTTCTGCAAACCTAAGCAAATCACTTCTTGTGATAGTTTGAATTCTAGCACCTGTTGCATTTCTCTAGGAAAGACACAGCCACCTCAGTTTCTGTTGCAAGATTAGAGGAAAGATACATCTGGTTAATTCCATAAGACTTTAGGAGAAAGGCAAGGCAGGGAGAGATTACAACTAGACCTGGCAGTATCCTCTGGTGCAGGGCAGGAACAGCAAGGTCTGGAGTAAATTCATGCCACTCCGCAATGCTAAGCCCTGAAAGAATCACTGTTGGTCTACCTAATGTTTTCCTCCCCTGCATACGGCCATTCATTGAAGCCTACTGGATAAGGAAATGGATGGTAAAATAGGACTCATTCCTATTTATGTCCTCACCTGCACTTTGTATGGTCAGTAAAGTCCTGAAGTATATGCCCAGACTGAACCACTGGAACACAAAAGCAGTTCAATTACAAGGACGCAAGAACAGTTACAGGTATATGCAGTGGCACGTGATTGCTTGTATGTGTCTAGGCAGATCTGTTGATAAGGGGTCTAACATTTGGTTGGGTATTAAAATAAAATTAGTTCAATGGCCAGGGCCTTAAAGCATTAAGATTTGGACTCACCGGTCATGTCATGTTAAAAGTGGCAGCATTCAGTGCAGCCAGATAACTCATGATCATTGCTCATAAGTAGAGTTTCTGATGGTAGGCTGGCATGCTTAATACTGTGGTCAAGAACCAGCTGAAAATACCGGTTCAGGCTGCTGGGCCTTAACTTTGGGAAGGGAGGAAGCAGAAGATTCCATCCTCTGGTAGACCAAGCCTTCTCTTCCTTCACCTAACAGTGTCTGTCAGTACAGAAGGATCTTGGTGTCCTCCAGCACTGAATATGTGTTAAGTGAGACTTGTATCTAAGCCCCAGAGGCCCTTTTAATTCCAACAGCAATAGATAGATGTATTTATGGCTGTAGCTATAAATAAAAGTAGCAGCCTGCTGTTCCATTCTGCTGCTTTAGCAGAGCTGTCATCCTCTCACTTGTATCAGTGCTCAAAAGCAATATAGAAAGCATGATGTAGGTTTTGGCTGAAGAAATAAAGGGAGTTTTGATTTGTAAAAGAGAAATCTGATAAAGAGCAAAAGTCTTCAAGTATACACAGCTTGTTACAGAGGTTGCAATCAATTCTTCCAATTGTTTATTTAGTAAAAAAGCAGAACGGGCTAGTTAGGGTGGGGTTTTTTGTGTGGTTAAGAACAGGTTTGTTGGAAGCCAGCAGGGATATTCGAAATAAATTACTTCCTCTCTCACTTTGAGTTATTGAAATAGAGGATATTTTGAGGTCTTCCAACTAAATATTTCTTTGGTTCTCAGAGAATGTGAACTGTTATAAAAGTGTTCTATACCCATTGCTTTATGTGGCTGGTCTCTCTGCTGCTCACGTATGTAGCAGCAGATAATTAGCCTTCAAGGATAACAAAAAAAAGGAAGCACCAGGGAGCAACAAGGATCAGCTCCTTCCTAACAGGTGGGGAACCACAAGCCAAGCGTAATAGCCCAGCTTGCGGGAACAGAGCCTGTCCAGCCAGAGCCTGTCCCACTGTCCTCAGCGAGGGAGCAGGGCAGGTGGGGTAGGCAGCTGATGGCAGACCAGAGCCCATGTCCGGGATGATGAGGTGGGTCCAAGGTCAAGCCAAGTAGCTGAGTGAGGATCAGGTCTGGAGAGAGTAACCAGGGTCAGACACAATCCAATGATTGCTGGGCAAGTCCGTAGTGACAAAGCAAGTCCAAGATCAAGCCAGGAAGACAGTCTAAAGGTCAGGGTCTGGATCAACAAGGCCCCATAGCCAGGTACAGACATTGCTGGAGCTGGAGACAAGTACTTCTGTTACAGCATGGACAGGGATTGAAGGCCCAGGTCTGAGCTTAAGTGGAGCCCCAGGGCCCATGGGCAGGCAGGTGGGTGGAGGCCCCAAGTGAAGATGGTCAGGGCCATTTGGGTCTATTGGTGCCCTCAGGCCATGGAAAAGTTAATGGAAAGTTAGAAATGAATTATAACAGTAAGGTATGAAACAATGCCATCAAAAAGGACTATTTATAACATGCTTGTTCATTGTGTTATGATTTTTGCCTATTTTTCATTGAATTTGGTGGTAGTAGATGCAGTTTTATTTGAGCTCCTTGTTCATTACATTGTTTTTACTTTTCATTTTAATTTGACTCTGTACCTTTTGGACAGTGATGCAAATTAATATGATACAAATTTGCTACAATTCAAAGAAGCTACCATTTGTCCAGTTTAACATTTTGAAAGGGTAGCTGTTGACATATGCTATGCTTTAGTTTTTCTACTATTCTTTTTGATGGGAATACTCTTTTGCTTTCTATACCAAGTAGTAAGTCAGACTGGTAAATATTTCTTTTAAGGCTAAATTTTAAGGGCTTGATGCTTGCCATCAGACCAGGTTTTCACTTGGGTTCAAAAGTCAGTAATTTCTATTGTGAGAGTTATAGATTAAAAAAACACAACACATTGTAGCTATATACAGACTTTTCATATATGTGGAAAGCTAATTTTATTGTGGGTTCTTCTGAACTCTTTCAAAATACGTATCTATTAAATAGATCTTAGTAGGAAAAGTAACTTCAGATTCCATGGAGGTTACACTAGGCCAGTATCTCTTGGGATCAGCCATCAACTGACCAAACAAAGCATAATTATAATTTGACTTTACCTGGTTTTTGTTGAGGTTTGTCTACCTAAGTACATATATGGTTCCATTGCAGATTATTTTGGGCTGTTCATTCCTTGGCTGAAGTCATCTGAATCCATCATTTATTTTTATGGAACAAAACCTGCCCTTGTCTATGACACCGCCTTCTTTTTAAAGGAAGTGTTTTTGTTTAGCTAATGAGGAAGTAGGAGAACAGAGAGATATTTGCAAAAGGCAGCTCATAAGACGTGGTAAGAAGTCCTTAGAAATTACTGCATGAATTTCCCAGTGAAGACACAGTTGTGGGAAGACAGCAAAGGATCTTCCTGCAACTAGAAAGCCAAAGCTTCAGGATAAGTTTTCCTGTGTTGAAGAAGTCTAAAGGTTGTGAAAGTTGTGCTGATTTCTTCCAGGCTGAGAAGGTCAGAGTTTTGGATGGTTATTTGAAGTGCCTACCAGCCTAGTGAGACTGAGAAAGAAATGGTAGGAGATGATGAGACAGCCACCAATGGACTTGCCTTGCAGTCAGCATAGGACAGAGAAGACACAAGCACCAGCTGAACATCCTAGGGTTCTCCATTGTTGTAGGCAGTAGTGTTGAGCTTTGGGAGAGTTTTTGCTGGAAGTGGGGTTTGTTGAGGTTCTTGGGGACTTTACATATTGTGGCACAATATGTGTATGTGTATTACCGTGATGGTTATTTTACATTTCTGGGTGGAAAAAAAAAGAAAAAAAAAAAAGGGAAAAAAAAAAAAGAAAAAAATTGCCACCAACTGCTATGATTTTCCTTTTTACAAAAGTGGAGTCTTTAAGGCACAGGTGAGAGAGTGCTTTGCACAGGGGTTTCTCTTCCTCTCCCAATACCTTAGTTCATCTGTTGAACCAAAATGGGAACATGGTGTGAGGTTTCTTACATTCAGTACAGCTCCCACTGAATGTCATTGTTTCTTCTGAGAATCTGTAGTATGAGGAGTAACAATGTTAATTCTAACTTTGACAAGGAACTTTTTGCATCTTCGAAGTTTTATATAAGTATTAACTAAAGAATGTAGTCTTCTGGGTTTTTTTCTGTTGCAACTGGATTTCTGTGGGGAAAGATGACATCTCCCTTTCCTCCTGCATGCTTATTAAATCAGTAGTCTTTGTAAAGATGGTGTACTGCTATCACCACCAAGGGTTCACGTTTCAGAAGCGTAAATAATCAAAGAAGGTGTAAGTCAATGGTGAATCAGCCCCAGTAGAAGTGAGGTTGGAATGAAGTTGGAATTAAGGAATGAAGTTAGATGTAGGTTTTCCTTCTTTTAAAGCTAGAAAAAAAAAATTAAATACTTAAAAGCATGAAACACCTTTTTTGAAGACTAAATCCCACTTGACTGTGCTATTCTGTTCTTATGTTCAGGATGGATTTTGGGCAGACCATTCTTGTGAAAAGAAAATTGGCTACATCTGTAAAAGGAAACCCATGTCAGAAGCTCCTACAGAAGAGGAAACTGTTGACATGGGCTGCCAGAGAGTAAGTGAAGAAAAAGCTGTCTGATCTGAATAGGCTGCTAGGAATGATTAAGAGGAGAAAATGCCATCTAGGTGACAGATAAAACAGGAAAAATGGGTTCTGTGTTGTCAGCATCAGAACAGTTGGTCTTCTCATTTCTATGGCAGATGGGATAGGTGATACATATGAATAAATCTAGGTTCTGACTGTCATTTGGGTCTTGATGCTCCCTTTCTTTTTCCAGAACTTAAACCAAAATTCAAACCTGTAGTCCCTGCAGCAGGCCATTTTTCCTTGACTGGCATTCAAGCCTTCCTAAGGAATTTGCCTGTACTAGCAGTTGCTTTTCAGCTCTGCCTACAATTTTCTTCAAAAATATTCACAGCAGGAAGGGTGTGCTTGTCTACATACTATTCTCAAGGCTTTGCTGTGGTCTCTGGCAGTGCTCTATACTTTGAAGAAATTGTTATGAGTGCCTGAGCAAAATGAATCCATTGTGCTCCTTCTGAACTGCCAGCGGATCTATTGTTTATTTGGTAATGCTCACTTTTTGGTAACATAACACTTAGTAATTCTGAAAAACCTACTGTAATTTGTTATGTCATAGGGAATCTTACTGGGTTTTTGTCTTCCATGAAGAAATTGCTTTTTCTCCCAAGTCTGCTTTACACAGCTGCAGAGGAAGTCTTTGATGTTTATTCCCAGTATTTGTAAAAGAGTACCTGGGAACCTTACAAATATTCAACGGTTGGAGAAGATAAAGGGATCCTAATACTTATGGGTGTTATCCTTGCCTAGAGAACTAAGTGCATGCTTGTAGAAAAAAGTCTCTCATAGGTGAGAAATTGAAAACCATCAGAAGAAAATTTATGTGAACGGTGGCTGGTCACAGCAAACTCTTCCTCTGTAAGTTTATTCCTGAGTTAATGACATTTGAATGACAAAACATTAGAAGAGAATGTTAATGTTAGTTAATAATAAACAAACTTGTTTGAGGTGTCATTCCCTTTCTGAAAATCCAAGCTGAAATTTGCTTCTCAAGACCATTCTCATGATTGCACAATGCCTATGTGCTAGTTTTAATCCTACACTGAGCACTAAAGGTGCACAGCAAAGCCTCTCATGCCTTCATAAGTGGAATGCACTGATTAAAAATTCATTATTTGTGAAAAATTTTTTTATGAAACAAAATTTTAAAAAGCTTTGATCCTGCCTGTTTCCAGTCTGGCTTTTTCAATTCAGTTGTTCCTTTGTCTAATGGTTAGCTGACAGTGGTATAAATCAGTTTTGTTTTGTTGTTTTTTTCTTTCCTTTTTTCTTTTTTTTTTAAAAAAAAAGAAGTTTAGAAAAGCTGCAACATATGCGATCACTTAATGTTTATTTTGACAGGGTTGGAAAAGACATGGGTTTTATTGTTACTTCATTGGAAATACATTTGTATCATTTTCTCAAGCAAATCAAACCTGTGGAAGGTATCAGGCCTTTTTAGCAACTATTGAAGACAGGTATGTAAAAGTCTGCTTGCATGAGGGGATCACATGAGAATTTAACATCTAGTGTCATCTGAATCTCAAAATAAAGATTCTGATCTGGACAAAAATCTTGCTTGAGAGAACAGCTATCTGTAGATACAGAACTTTTCACAGTTTTTGTATGTGTATTCAAATCCAGGAATTCAGTTTATAGTAAAAATAGGTGATGACTATGAAATCAGTATTGATATAATGGTTATGTCAAGGAAAAAAACAGAATTTTGTTTTCTGTTTCCTTAATTGTAGTGGCTTGAGGATGGGTTTTACTTGAGTGAGGGATGCAGAATCCAATTTTGATTATTAAATGAAGAGATATGGCTCTGAATTCCTTTCAAAAGATAGTTCAAATGAGCAAGAGGATATCATCGTCACCTATCTGGTCTTAGAATTGAGCTACTTTTAAAAGATTTAAATAAGAAACCAAATGATGATAGAAGTGCTTAGTACTTGAAAATCCATCACAATTCAGCCAAGGTTCAGTGTATGCTAAATTTCTGAACAACTGGTGCCCATTATTGAATGTGGAATATTGGGAAAATGAAAGTTAGGGTTAAGAAACAAAGCTTATTTAGCTTGCAGTTGAGTCGATGCTTTACACTTTCTCTTATTTGTTTCTATATAATCCAAATAGTTATGTTCTAGTGTGAAAGCTCTAGCTGTCACAGATGGTAGCTCTCTAAATGTTCGTAGCACTGCAGCTGCCATAAAAATGGTTTAATATTAATGTGGTCTTCAGACTATACCTTGTTAAGGGTAGACTTCTTTTATTTGCTTTGATTTTGTAAGAGCTGTTTGTTTAAACACCATAATGAACTATGACAGGCTTTACCTCTACATAGGTTTGTTTCCCAAACACAGCTTTTCCTGCATGATCATTAGATCTAATTTGCAGTGTTCCTTAGTTTGATAATTTAGTATCATACTACTCTAGCCTCTACTTTTGTATATTTCTTCAATAATGCTGAGATTCCTTTTCCAGTTTTGGATTTGCCTGAAACAAGAAGTCATTAAAATACAAGGGTACTAGAAACTCTCAAAAAATACAGTGGTATAACACATAAGTCATGTCAGGTTTCTTCTTTCCCACCAATTTCATGTCAGTCCGTGATTATGTCACTTTCTTTACTGGACATCCAAAGAGAAGGCAGAATACTCTGGTATTCAAGCTTACAAAATATCTATTATGTAATGTTTTGTTATGTGCTATGTTCAAGCAAATCCATCCAAGCTACACTTTCAAGAAGGTACAGCAGTAATTCTGAGAAAATAACAAGCCTTTTACAACTTCGTAAAATAAATTTAACAGTATTAATTTAACGGTTGTGTTCTTTTGAACAGATACGAACAAGCCTATCTGACTAGCCTAGTTGGGCTGAGAACAGAAAGATACTTTTGGATTGGACTTTCAGATGTAGAAGAAAAGGGAACATTCAAGTGGACTAATGGCGAATCTGTCTTATTTACACACTGGAATTCTGAAATGCCTGGTAGGTATGGCTCTATACTGTTTAATGAGTCCGGTGCCCAAAATACATTGCTTACTACTTGAATTTTTTTACTTCATTCCTTAGCCCTCGCTTGATGATATAATGACTAATTGCTCTCAAATATATCCAGCTGCTTTCTCCAGCATGCAGTGCTGTTGCTAACTTCCTGCTTAGTGCCGAAATGAGCTTTTAACATGAGCTTGGGAAGAAACTTTAAATTGAGATCAACTTTCTGATTTGTGTCTGTTCTGGGGAAGTCTGTGTCTGTACTACTCTGGAAGAGCAATCTCTGCAGGCATACTGCGCCCTGCTTGCAAGTCCTGCCTGTTCAGTCATATTTCATAGTACACTTGCTCACTGCATGTTCTGAGGTGTGTGAGATCACAGCATGCATGAAGCATCTCTGGTCTTAGAGAAAATGGGATTGTAGGAAAGGGCAAGARGGCCAAGGGAAGATTTGTATTTAACCTTTTTTTAGTTAATATCTTTGCTAGATTAATTGTGATTTCCTTATTTACTAAGTTTTGTTGATGAAAACATTGCTATTTTTTTCTGTTCTAATAAAATTATGGGGGTGGGAGGTCATTTCATCCCTGACGTGATCACATTAGAAAGGGGATGGTCATCAGCCTTCAAGGTTCTGGAGTGTTGCATTTGCCTTCCAGGAGATCCTCTGATTCTCTTTAATTTCAGTGCCTAAATGCTGATTTGAATGTGTCAGGTGGAGTGGTAAGGCTATGCAGACCATAAAGCCAATACTAGGCCTATACATAGCAAGTTCATTTTTGAAAATCATAGTCAAATTAGACAAATTTGAGAAACTAGCTCTAACCACATCTTCAGTTTTAGGGGAGAATTTGTTGGATTGCAGGTTATGATGTTGCTAGAGTCAGCCACTGGAGGTGATTTGATGTGAGGCACAATTCAGTATCTCAGATACGGATGAACCACAGATTTTTTTGCTTGTTTTTGTTTTTGGTTTTTTTTTTCCCATGAATTAGAATCATAGAATCACAGAATGGTTTGGGTTGGAAGGGACATTTAAAGATCATCTAGTCCCCCCGCCCCGTGCCATGGGTAGGGACATCTTGCACTAGATCAGGCATCTCAAAGCCCCGTTCAACCGGACCTTGAACATTTCCAATGATGAGGCATCCACAACTTCTCTGGGCAACCTGTTCCAGTGTTTCACCACCCTCATCATAAAAAAAATTCTTCCTTATGTCCAATCTAAACCTACTCTCTTTCATTTTAAAACTGTTGCCCCTTGTCCTGTCGCTACAGGCCCTGGTAAAAAGTCTGTCTCCATCTTTCTTATAAGCCCCCTTTATATATTGAAAGGCTGTGATAAGGTCTCCCTGGAGCCTTCTCTTCTCCAGGCTGAACAACCCCAACTCTCTCAGCCTTTCTTCATAGGAGAGGTGTTCCAGCCCTCTGATGATTTTTGTGGCCCACCTCTGGACCCGCTCTAACATTAGAAACATTTTTGACTCTGTACAAAGACTTAATTTCCGTCAGGATAGAATATGAAGTTTTCTAAATTTTTATGACCCCCTAACTGTTGCTTTTGTGCWTTCCTGTTTACAACCAGGAAGAAAGCCGGGCTGTGTTGCCATGAGGACTGGAATTGCAGGTGGATTATGGGATGTAATAAAATGTGAAGAAAAGGCAAAGTTCCTATGCAAAGTGTGGGCAGAGGGAGTGACAATTCCACCTGTTCCTACAACAACTCCTATTCCCCGGTGTCCAGAAGGTTGGGACTCAAACAATCGTATTAGCTTCTGTTTCAAAGTAAGTATGTTGCTTATTTCTGCGTTAAGGTAGTTTCTATTTGCTGCACATACATGCAATAAAAATAGGTCTACATATGTCTTACTGTTTCATAAGCTTATTTACAGATTATGTGTAAAGGTCTTGTTCTCTTCTATTGAAATGCTCATGGTTTTGCTTATTCCGTTGAAGTCTGATCTTCAGATCTGATCTTCTGATCTTAATTTCCCATTCTTTTAAGATTAGAAGTGCCTTTCTCCTAGTTGTCTTGCAGCAGATACTCCTGTCAGCAATGCAGTTTGCTAGCTTGGCTTAAAGACACTCATACTAAGCCTGTGTTTCACAGAGGTGAACGCTCATAAACCTTATATTCAAAGTTTCTGTAACCCCCACAGAACAAGTTAATTGTAAATGAATTGCTTTTGGGTAGCTGATGTTTCTTGATCTTGTGATCTATATGGTCTATTTTGTCTGATTGCAAAATGCTCTCTTTAGCCTTTTTCAAGAGGAGACCAAAAAAAAACATGGCTTGAATCTCAAGAGTTTTGTCGAGCTATAGGAGGAGATCTCGCCTCCATTAATGGTAAAGAAGAACAGTATGTGATATGGCGTTCTATTGCGTGAGTATCTGTAGTGTGGTCACCCATTCACTTTAATTAGCCTTTTGATCTTTCTGAAATATTTCATTTTAGGTGTATGTTTTTACTTCAACATAAGCCAGTCTGGATTCATTATCTGCATCTGTATCAAACACATAGCAAAAAAGCAGAGCTGATGAAATAACAGGAGTTGTATGACTAGTGGCAATCACCCCAGAAGCTAATGCTAAAATGAGATTGGCAAGATATCTAACTGAGGCAACATTTATCAACTGATGTAAAAATATTTACTGTGGATTTGGGGATATTATAAAATTACCACAGATGCCAGTTGTTTTTACATAAGCAAGTGTACAAATAGGGCAACAGTCATGATATAAATCTGGTCAATGTGTTGATTGATTGTCATTTTTATGAACTAACCAGAAAGCAGAAGCAACTTCAGATTCATTTTTTCCTACACAGGGAATGTAAATAAGGTTAGTAGGTCCCTGAACTGTAAAAAGCAGGTGTGAGATTTCTGAATGAGATCAAATACTCTTAAAAAGGTAACACTTGCAATATGACCTGAATAGGCTGGGCTCAATGAACTTGTACATCCCTGTCTAACTAGGAAGCAAGACTGAAACATGACAGCCTTGCAAAATGCTACAACCGTACTAGAATCCCAGCTACGTACTTATAGTAAGGAAGAAGTCTCAGATGCTGCATTAGCACAAACTGACTCAATAAATTCAGATAAATCAGTAAAGTGTGTCTACTTGCAGACAATAATTAGTTTAAGGTGCTATTTTTTAAATGTGATTCAACTGCAGCAAGTAACTTTGTGTTTGGAAACCGTAAGTGCCTTTACAGAGAAAATGGAGAGTTAATAAAAGGAGCAGCAGTAGCTATTGAACCATTATACAAAAGTATTAAGCCACCTTATTTTCAGGAGTTGGATTGGATCTGGACATTTTCTTGGTCAGTATTTCAATCTGTCTGAGTTAATGTATAGTGATAACAGCTAGAAGTGCTTGCATTTTAATTAATTTCCACCCTGTTGTTATTGTTTCTAACAGCTTTAAGGATTATTTTTAGAGAAGCTTATTAATTGTTGTGAATGATAGATTATTAAAAATATTGTAATGTCCTTATTAGTTTTGGTTTTATGTTTAAACTTCTTATAAATGGGACATTTATTGGTTTGGGGTTTTTTTTTAGGAACAATGGCTATTACCACCAGCATTTCTGGATGGGCTTATATTACTTGAATCCTGATGATGGCTTTGTTTGGAGTGATGGATCTCCAGTGAGTGATTTAATTTTCCACAGCTGTTATTTTGCATTCCCTGTGCTTCTCATGTGTGTGTGGTGTATGTGTTTCTGTGTAATTTTATGCTTAATCATAACTCTCTACTGTGTCATGCTCTCTTTAGGAAAGCTTATGAATAGCAATTTCATGGCTTGATTTTTTTGGCTAGAAACTACTGATTTTTGATAAGAAAATGTGCATTGAAGCAACAAGAAAATTAAATTCATGTAGACTAAAAGGATGTTCTTATAAAGGCAAGGATTTTTTGAGTAAAATAGTCCATCTTTAGTATTTCTCTTCTTTGCTAATTAGATCTTTATCTGAATTGGCCTACCTTTAATGGAGCTGAAGGCAGTTGTTTTATAGCAGTGTGACTTGACTGTACTTTAGACTAAGATATAAAACTGTAGAAACAAAAGTGGGTTTGGAGATGTGAGTGTATTTTATGCAAGGTTGATCAAAATATATTGGTGGAAGTTTACCATACAGAAAACTGAAATTGGAATTTATACAGGAAAATTAGAATAGCAGTAATATTTTCCTGAGAAAAATACCAACATTTTTGTTGTGTCTCAATGATGTCCCACTGTTTTACTCATGCAGGATATTTACTTAATTTAATATCAACACAGAGCATGCCCCATCATTGTTATTAGGTGCATTTTACAGAATTTAGGTCCTATAAAAAATATCAATATTCTTCCAGGTGTGATCGGAAACAACTGTTATCTAAGCTGCAGTCCAGTTGCAATCTGAAAAAAAGTTTGAAATGTCAGCATTTGCTCAGGGAGATTCTTATTTAAGTTTTTAAACTGACAGTAGGAACAAATTGTAGGTCTGTGGTTTGATGCTGTCTCCTCCCTCTCTCCATTATTTTCTTTCTATATAACAGAATCTTCACAAAACCTTTTCTGTCATAGGTGAGGTATGAAAACTGGGGCTTTGGAGAACCCAATAATTATCAAGGAATTGAACTTTGTGCAGAGATCAGTGGTGATTCCAGCATGCTTTGGAATGACAGGCACTGTGATTATCTATATGGATGGATTTGCCAGATAAGAAAAGGTATCGCTTACTCCTGTCTATTAGTATAATAAGAAAAGATTCTCAGTTGATTTTTTCCTTAACTTTAAGAAATAAAAAATTTCAAAACCTGTTTATCAGAATGGTTCCCTGTGGAATGTGAAATATCAAAGTGGTATAAGGATTTCCATGTCTTCAATGCATTTAAAGATACAGAGCCTTTGGTGCCCTGCTGGGACTTCTCACTGATCTTTCTCTATGATTTCAGAAAGGGAAATGTGATACTTGAAAAATAGGAAATGTTACTTTGAATATTCACATTCACTTTTGACTCTTCATTTAGAGAAGTTCATGCCTTCTCCAACAAATCCTATTTTGGAATTTTTTTTCTGAGTTGAGTTTCAAGTTATTAGAAAATAGTTTGCAAATCAGTTCACATACTTGAATTTTTATGTGTGAAAACTCCCTCCTTTACTTGGCTCAGGTACTGTTTTGTCAGCTAATTGAATCTGTAGTTGCAAGATGGAACCTGATTTTGAGATAGATACTTTATTTTGCTTTGACTGGGTTTTACATTCATATGTTGGTTTCTTGCTAAATTCTCTTGAGATCTGAGTTTGGAAGCTTTTTATTTTCTGAAGATATCAAGACAAAATTTATAATTTAGGGAAATCTTGAGTTCCACAAGCAGTGAATCTACCTAAGTTTGAGTATTTTAGAAAGTGCTCATTTAAACATTTTACCACATTCTTATACTGGGAGGGAGGGGAGCAAAATAAAAATGCTGCATTAGATTATTGACAATAAAGTACCAGCTCTGCTTTATATTAGTGAAAGGATTTCTTAGGCAGAGAATTTTTATTAAATGCCAGTATCTTTGAGATTAAATATATTTTAGCACAAAATAAATTGGTAAACCTATAAAGACAGAGATGTCCTGAATTAGAAATTGTTTTCCTGAGATGCTAATGGTGCCATCCAGGATGCCATCTGCATGATGCCATAGCAAAAACAAACAGGGAAATTCTTTAGCCTGAAGTCCTTTTTTCAGAAGGGACCAGTTAATTTCTTGGGATCTTTTCCAATGAGATTTTATCTAGGGAAATTTTTAAGATCCAGGTAGAATTTCTTCTCAACCAGAGACAGATGAAAAGAACCTCACTCTGTAGTAGCTAGGGCACCACAGAAGAACATAACCCAGCCTGCATTCCTGCTGCCTCTGGTTTAAGCCAGAATTCATGTATAAGTGACCTGAGGAAAGGAGGGAGAGTTAATGCTTTGGGACATAGGGTTTTCTGCATCCAGTGAATACCAAAAATAATTACTTAATTCAGGTAAATTTCAAGGTATTTTATAATACCTTGCACATTAGGAATAGCTTGTATCTAGAGCCTCAGGGAAGAAGAATATGTATTTAAAATAGTGTACCAAAAATAAGAGATTTAGGCTGTTTAGTTCCTTCTAGTTTTTGGTGTTAAATCCATTGCCAACCGTAAACTTCAATGTCAATAGAAAAACATGCCTATCAATCACAGTAAATATTTTCTCTTACAGTGGAAAGTGTGCAATCATAATAACTATTTTTTTTCTTACAGGGGCAAGTGTAAAGCCTGAACCAACAGAATCTCCTGCACCCAGTAAGTGTTATTGCTATTACTATTTATGTGTGTGTATGTCTAAAAGCATTTTTAAAATTTTACTAATGAGAATGTCTTGTATCTCAGGAACAATATAGTTAGCTTACCATTTATCTTACAGAACACAAGACTACTGAGGATGGATGGATTATACATGAAGACAAACAATATTATTTCAGCACGGAGAGCGTTCCTATGGAAAAAGGTCGGGAGTTCTGCAAAAGGAACTTTGGAGACCTTGCCATCATTGAGAGTGAAAGTGAAAGAAAGTTCCTCTGGCGATATGTAAGAAAAATCATTAATACTATGGAATAAATCATCCAAAACAAGTGAGCATGGGCACTAATCCTTTTCACCCTGGTGTTCTCCCTACAAGTTTTATGATAGTGAAATTACAGTAGCATTAAGCCAGACTAATATGAAGAACAAACTCAAGTCTTTTTTTAGATTGTTTCATAGCTGAGACAAGCACAATTCTGGTTTTGTATTTTGTATAGAAATAAGCACTGTAAGCATTAAACAGATCATTATCTGCTTTTCCTATTCAATGTGGCAGTTACACCACCTTATATCTATCTGCAACTGGTAATGTGCAGATCTGTGGCTTCATTTTAGCAAGAAGTATTATACTTGTGAGCTACGATTCTGTAAGGTGGGTGAGTTAACTGAATGTAAAGTTTATCAACAGATAAACTCAAGATATCTTAAGTAGTGGACCAAAACAGATATTGGCTTACATGCAACACTCAGAACATTGGCTTTTGATCTTGTCAGTGTATCTGGGATGTAGTCTACCTAGCAGCCTCTTTTTGGTCCTCAATTTTGCCCCTTTGCCTCCTTCTCCTTGTGGGGAGAATATGATTATGCAGGAAGAACAACTTGAGGCATGGATTATGCCATGAGAAAGAGCTTTTAAATGATATTTCCTAGGTGGCTGGGGTTGGTTGCCTCTTTATACTGTCTTGAGGCCAACTTCTTTTAATCGAGAATATGCTTAAAAGTCAGATTTGAACTACATGAAACTTTTCCTGAGCTGGCTGGAGAGTGGCAGTGAAATGACACAAAGGTCTCTATCAATTTATACCCAAATTGTAGGAAGGCTTGTCCCTTGCAAGAAATTTGTCAGATGATGTCCACTGCAGAGACTGTGCAAGAGGTGCTGATTTCAGTGACTTTCAAGTAAGACTGTGAGAAGTGTTGATATAGTGATCACACCTTTTTGGCCAATGGTGAAGTTTGACTGTGGTCTGTCACCTGTGAGCTGCTTTAACTTAAATGTTGTACCTAGAGAATATAGCAATTCATATCCTCTGTCAGTCAGATGTATATTACTCATTATCAACATAATAGATTTCTATGACAAAAAGAGGACATTTATACAATTATAATCTTTATATTCTAGATCTTGAAAAAYGGCAAAGAGGATTCATATTTCATTGGTTTACAAGTGAGTGTTGACCAACGGACAAGGTAGGCCAACTAGAACCATCAAGCTTGCATTGTGCTTTAAAATAAAGAAATTTAGTTAGCAGAGCAAAAATAATGAAGTGCTTGAATGAAATTGAGGCATGTCAAAGCAAATGAGAATGTTTTTCCTCTAAATTCTGTGGGACTTTCACACTTAGTGTTTTTTGATTACGAAGGTTGTAAAAATGTATTCTATAGTAAATATACCACAATGTGCCATTATATTTAATCCACTTTTTTTTTAATCCCATTTCTGTTGTTAGGCATTCTCACCCTACTAATACTACGCTTATTCTATATTTGGTTATAGCAGGAAAAAAGCTTGATCTGAATTTTTCCCTCAGCTGTTGTCTGCCTTGTTCATACTCCAATAAAATATAGATAATATAAGGAATTTTTAAAAAGTATTTCCTGTTGATACTGGTGAAATTTTTTCTTCCTAGAAGACCAACTCCTTTTCAAGTAAATGGAGTTTCTCCTTGACACCACTGGAAGCTAGAGTAGATCCATAAACCCTAAAATTTGACTTATTCTTTAACAATATAAAAGCATTAACTTTGTTTTTATAAGTTTACATCAGGTCTATTAGATTTGGAAAGTTCTGCTTTACTGTTTGTTTTAAGATTTTGTAGTCTGTGGGACCAAACAAGTTAACTTGGCATGGATTTTCAAAGGACATACCTAGTTCTAAGTCTTAATTTAAACACGGTTGTATTCTCAAGTGGTTTAATTCCATATTAATTTAGCTCCAGATTATCCAGGAGAAATGTTGCATGTTTCCTAAATAGAATTCACCCAAACTAGCAGAAAAATTACACTGCCTATAATGTATTTTGAATTATTATTCAGGAATTCTAGTTTCCTTTATTCCATGATTTATATTGAAAATATAAATAGATGCCCCAACTCAAAATATATAAGATTTTTCGTAAGCAAAAACATTCTTTTTCCCTCTCCTTAACTGTTGGGAACAGACTGTAATAAAGGGAAAAATGCAACCTCTTTTCCTTTTGTAGAACAAAGGTAGCTGTTGCCATTATATAACTTCAGGTGCACTGCGAGCATAAGCAGGTTTTCTGCAAGCTTTTCTGAATGTCACTATGCAGCACCATACTGATTTTTACATGTGATGCTAATTTAGGCCTGGATTCAGTTCAGTCTGGGTCTTGAAGTGCCTGGATAAATGCCTAGTGGTTCTTGGTTCTCCTTATAGTCCACAGTGAGAATGAGGACCCTCCAGAGGATAATTAGGATGTTAGGTGGGCCAGATCACCTTCTGAAAATGAGGTGTTTCTGCCATTGCATTGTTTTTGTAGGGACCCTAAGATGAATATACTTTTAAGTGAAGTGCCTTGTGTATGTACCTGAAGGGCGAACCTGGGCACCTCTGTCACTTGCAGTCCAATAGGAATATGTCTCCTAATAAGTGTTTGGTTGCCTGGTTGTGATTTTGTTCTTTATTGTTTAATCTACATGGATGTACAATTTTTTCGATGTTTGTATTGTACCTTATGGTAAGGCACATTGTCACAGGAATTTCCTTGTAGGTGGTTTGTCATGCTCTTTTCCTCTGCATGGGGGAAAGATCAAGCATTTTACCAGCGTTATGAATAAAATCTCTTATCTCTGTAATAGGCACAGGGAATGTATGACTTGAGGGAAATGGTGAGCATCTGGGCTCTCTCATGCTGAAATGATGTCTGGCTTTCATGTTGGCTTGAATGATTATTTTGAGTATTGTCCTAGCAGCTGCAAAAGTGTCAGCATATGGCCTAAATGCAGAGTAAACACAACTTCAACACATACCCAACGTCTTTGCGCAGAGAGTAAGTTTAGTACAATTAGCAAAGAGGCAAATTGGTCAAAAAACCTTGTACACCTTAAACTATGAATGGCTATATTAAACATATTGCAAAATTACTTTTTGTAACATGGAAGCAATTCTATTTGTATGTTAAAGAATCTTTTTGTTGGTTTGTTTTTCTTAAGCTGGATGGATGGCACTCCAGTGAATTATTTGGCATGGGCACCACATGAACCTAACTTTGCAAATAATGATGAAAACTGTGTAGTTATGTATAAGAATTTAGGTGAGTTTTGTATGTTTATTCCTGAATTTCATTATTTGTGTATTTGTGTCACAACTGTTTTTTCTTCTGAGAGGCACCTCTTCCCTTTTTTTTGTTCTTTCACAAAATGTTATAGAAGTAGACCATAGCATTATATTCAGGACTTAATACTTCTGTGCTCTTGTGTTTACCTTAAGCATGGGAAAGCTCTGATAGAGGTCTGTGGTTGTGATTGCTATACAACTGGTTTATATCTTTTATTAAAATTGGCCTAATGTACCACTATAAAATTGATATTTCTAGTACCTGGTTCTACACTGATTTTATCATTCCGTAATTACAGTGTTTATAAAGTGACATACTTATCCTAGATGCTGATATAGAATGATAATAAACTGAGAGACTCTGAGGATTTGACCTTGTCTTTCAACAAAAACTACTTTGTGTAAGAATGAGTGAAACTGATTTCCATTTAACCAGCTATAGATGTGGTGTCATGCAGTTTCCCATTTATCTTACATTCAGGATTTTGGAATGATATAAACTGTGGTTATCCAAATCCCTACATATGTGAAAGGCACAACAGTTCCATTAATTCAACTGTTCCTCCAACAACATTTTCAACTCCAAGAGGATGTCATCCAACTTGGCTTTCCTTTCATAATAAGGTACCATAACAAATACAGCGCATGTTGGATGTTTGGCAAAGCACTAAATAGAAAACAAGGGAATTATTTAATAACATTGTTTTTTATTAAAGTAAAATATTACTATTTTTTGCAGACAGCTGGTTGATGCTTGCATGCTTTTCTTTGTTTGCCCATCCACTGTTTTGCAGGAAAGGTGCTTTTTTGATGCTTCTAATGAAGTGGCAGATGAGCATATTCAGTTGCAATTGACTRAAGTCATTCTCTAGTCATCTCTTCAAACCTTTTGATATGCATTTTCTAAAGAGTTTAGACAGAGTTCCTGAAGTATTGATGCTTTGATCTTGATGTTTTTTAACGAAACCATAATGCTTTTTCGGTACTGAATACATTTTGTCTTCCTTAACTTTACAAAGGTGGTATGCTTTGTAGAGTTAAATAAATAAACAGGCAGACTAATATCAGTCATGCATAACTTACCACTGTCAGCTGACTGTCTGTAAAAAGCCAGTTTTTGTTTATTTTCTAGGGATTTCAGATTAAATCTAGTATGTGTCTTGTTGAGCAAAACACTTTCTTGAGACCTTCAATTTTATATAGAACAAGGACCAGCACAAAAGACTCATGTTAAGCTGAATGTGTTTTTTTCAGATAAATGCATTATTTTACTGCCTTTTCTCCATCCTGCTTTGCTTAAAGCAGTGGTTTTCAATCTGTGAAGGGTGTTGGAGTAAAGATAATATAGAGAGAATTTGTTCATGTTTTAGTGCTACAGAATATTTGGATCTACAGAAGATGAACGTGTCACTTGGCATGCTGCACGAACAGCTTGCATGAATTTAGGAGGAAACCTGGCCACTATCCCTAATGAACAAGTGCAAGGTACTGTGTATAGTTTTGTAGCAACTAGATGAGATGACATTTAATCTTTACAGGATGGCTGTTGTATTTGTGTGAATATGGACAGGATTTGAATAATGACTGCATATCTGATTTTTGTTCCTAACACATAATTTTTGGAAATTTACAATGAAGTCATCACCTGAATCTACCAAATTTTAATGTTGGCTTAGATATATATATACATGTATATTGTCCTGGCAGCCAAAGTAGTGCTTTTTCTGCTTACACATGATGCCAGCTGGACCCAGCAGGTTCCATTCCAAATGATGTAGTTTCACTAGGTGGCATTAACTCGCTGCATGGCTTTCCTGTTAACTCAAGCAGAACACCTTTAGGATCAGAACTTGCTGTCTCTGGGCAGCTTGGGGCAGAGGTTTGACTGCTCATATACCTACCCACAACTCACCACAGAGGTGTACCATTCTTTTCACTAGAGGATCTTATTTTAATGAACCTAAGAGCTGCATCCCTGACTGGGGGAGACGAGCAGAGGGAAATTACCTCATRCTTGAATAAACATGGCACACATTCAAATTAAAAATTGGGGAAGATTTTGATAGATGTTAGTAACACCGACTTTTTAGAAATACTGTTTTATACCACAGTGATGAGAAAGAGATGTTGTACAACACATACTGTTTGTGAACTCAGAAGAGCATACTGAAAAATCAACCATTGTAAAACAAGTCTGTGTTGTAGTCTGAGCAATTAAATAGTTTAAATTTAGACTGCTGACATGAACTTAGTACTACTTATGTTTTCCACGTGTGAAGAGATGAAGAATCAAACTTTCACTTTTCAAACATAGTTAAATTCTTATCCAACATACTTTCTGCGGTACAGATTTCAGGTGGTTCATGCATAGGGCTTGAATTCTAGGTAAAAGAGAAATGAGCAATAAAGCTATTAGCACAAAACTATTGTTATTGCTGGCAATGTAAGCATAAAGGCTTGAGTTTCTGTTACAGTTTCTGGCAGAATAGCAATGCTAACGTTTGGGAAAGAAATCTACAGGTTTCATTTCTGGAAGTTGCATTCATTTTAAAAGACTAAAGGAGGGTGAACGGTTGATAGATGAGGCAGAAATTCATCTATTGTTTGCAGAGAAAAGTAAGCTCATAACAATGACTGTAGCAGTTGGCAAAAGCCATGATATGTTCATTTTATCACAGCATTTGATGTATTGTGGATTAGTGGGTTGATGAATGCCAGCTGACCTAGCCTGCTCTATTTGTGAGCTAGCCACGCTAGCTAGGACACACAAGTACCTTTCTGGACTGTGCAAAGCTGTGGTAATTGATTTGCTTGTGATGAACAGTTCTGTTGAGACTCATTTTAAGCATGTCACTTGTGCATTCTGCTCCCTGCTAAGACAGTGCAGGCTATTGCCCAGGTGTTCAGGGAGAGAAGGAACGCTCTTGCAGTTCTATAACAGCACTGCTTGTGCAGATGCACAAGTTGTAGGTGCTCAATGGTGCTGTCTGTATAATACCATTGGGGGGTAACCACTCTGGTGGGATTATCAAAAATGTATGTGATCTACACAGCTGTATATTTCTAAGTCAATTGTGGGACTAGGATTCAAAAATGTCTTGAGACATTGTAAAAAGCATTTCTGTCATGCTTTTGGGATTCATCCCAGTACAAGGTTAGATACTTAGCTGAAGTATTTTGCCCAAAGCCACAGTTATATATCTGGTTCCCTGTTCATTAAACTCATAAGTCACCTTCTTTTCATCTTACCTGCTTGTGTTGTCAACAATGAAGTGTTCTGTATTTCAGAAAAAATATATGATATCACCAATCTCAGTGAGGCCAGACATTTCAATTGTCCTTCCTTAAAAGTATTTCTCTTTTTCTTTGCCTTTTTTTACTCTAGCTTTCCTCACCTTCCATATGAAAGATTTTGTTACTGATACATGGATTGGATTAAACGATATAAATCATGAACTGAGGTTCCTCTGGACAGATGGAACAGGAGTTTACTTTACAAACTGGGCCAAAGGCTTCCCATCAGGACATATGGATTTATACTCATATGATGGCCAGGTAAACAGCAATCACAAATTGTTCACTGAAATTTGATTTTAGATTGCATTTATGCATTTGTTGGGATTTGAGACATGTTACTGCTTGACTTATTACTTTCATACTTTTATACATGTCAAATATAAATTTAAATAGAGTGAATGGTTTTGAGCCCTTGGGCAGTTGCTGTATTAGCTGGTGACAGGATCTGTGGAGTGCTCATACAAAGACTGGTTTCAGATTTCAGTTCTCTGTGTCTGTGAAGGCTACACTGCTTCTGTGTTCACCCCGCGTTCTCTCATAGGCTCTGCTAAAGAGGACAGTGGGATTCCTGCCTCATGGCATTTGCCCCAAAAGCACACTGAATGAGCACATCCTCCTAGTCCTCTGACTACAGTTGTGCCTGAACTTAGGAGGTTTCTCAGTTGGTATGTAGCTTGCAAGGGGCACTTACAAACATTCCCCTCAAACAGCCATTTCTTACACAGAAGCAAATTCTGTCAGTCACATTTGCGGAAAGGACATGCTTCTATAAAAAGATAGCCATTCATTTTTTACAAAAGAAAAAAAAAAAAAAGAAAATAACTTCCCCTTTTTCTCTGTCATACAAACTGATCTGATAGGTCATAGAGGTCCTCTCTCTGATCTTACATGTTTAGATAGTTCTGTGCTGCGGAACTACGGCACATTATACTGATAGCTCTATTTCTCTTGAATGCCATTTTTAATGTAGAAATCTTATTTTTATGTATAATGTCCTTTTTCCTGTTTTTGAAAGTAGCACCTCTGAGCTTCTTATCTCTAATAAAGGGACAAAATTTGGGAGAATTCAGAGTTCAAAAGAGAAAGCATCTTTAAAATGTTACTTCTGGGAGGAACAATATATGTTTTTGTCTTTTTATGAAAAGTAGTAGGATTTCTATGAAGTCTTCTGTGAAAACTTATAAAGTCCCTATTTTATAAATTTCAGATTTATTTTTAAGTTCACTTGACCTTAGCAAAAAATAAGTTATCATAGTTAATACAAAATACTATGCAACTGTTCAGTTTGAAAGATTTCAATCTTAATGCATTTCACTCACAAATGAAGTGTTTCTCTGTGCATTTCCTCCTGGACAGCAAAACCAAAGAAGTAAATAGAATAAAATAAATATGGATGCTTTGTTGCACAAAATCATTTGTACACATGGAGCCTTTTGCATTCATCACTGTTTAATATGTGCTAACATAGGTTCTAGCTATCATGTTGAAATGTCACTGTAAGGGTGGTACTGACAGATCAATGGCTGCCTTTGGGCAGGAGCAGTTCTAATTTTACTGTGCATAGTATTACAGCTTGCAACAATAAATTTGAAAAGATTGATATGTCAGAAATGTTGCATTGCCCATTGAGGGTCCAGGTTTTTTTCTCGGGCAAAGTTAACCAGTCTTTTCTACAATAGTTGATTTCACTTCTCTTTAAATTGTCTGTGGCTTTCCTTCTCTCCATGTTGTATGCCTGGAGATATGAGATTATTGGAATTTCTCTGGTATTATCCACCCCAATGTTGCACAAGAGAGAGCAACATTAAGAAATTTGTGAAGCGCAGGAGGAACAGAACCTCCACGTCATAAAACCTATGCTGTTAAATGTTACAAGGATACGAGAGTAAAACTACAGCATTACTTGTGTCTGAAGATGTAAAAGGGGGACGAAAGTTTCGGATTTGCTTCTTCTAGCTATTTATAACTGATTTTTTATCTTTTTGCCTCAAGGCTGATTGTGTTGTCATGAGAAACAATCCTGTTAAGGAAGCAGGGAAGTGGGCTGATGAGAGTTGTGATAACAACAGAGGATATATATGCCAAATTAATGCAGGTACTTGTCTTTTTAGTTAAAACACCGTCACATCTTATGGGTTTTCAGAGAATTGCTTGGGTGTGTGGATTTCAACATCATTTAACTTCCAATAAAGATACATCCACAAATTGTTTTTCAGGCAGGAACACAAGGGTCATATGTGTCAGAGCTCCAGTTAGAGTCACTACTCTCAGCTGACCCTTCCCAGTAACTGTCATGTTGCTACCTTCCTGAGCTGGAATTTGTATCTCCATCTTTGTGTTTAGTATGACCCTTGACATGATATTTGTTCCATGATTTTGTCTGTCATTTTCTGAACACATTGGCTTTCAAAACATGTTCTGGAAAATACTGGCTTGTACATGTAGCATGAACTGTCTGGAGTGTGACTGTAACTCACCCACACCGAATTTGAGCTAATTCACCTCCAAAAAGAAAATTAAAAAGAAGTGAAAACCTGGATTTAAATATCTGATTGATTTTTAAGGACTGGTCTGTTGTGGAGTTTTCCTTTTCTCTGGCAAAGAAATCCCTGGAAAACAACACAGTCTCTGCAAAGTATTTCTTTTGATGAAAAAAATATTTTATTAAGGAAATTGTGACCTAATCTAATCCTAATTCATTTCAGTAATACTATTCTGGAGGATTATACAGAATGCTCCTTTACTCCTTGTCAGAGGTTGCTTTAAGAAGCTCTCTTCCTTTCTACAGCTTTGTAATTGATTTTTACTACTGATGCCGGCTTAAAGAATAGCACATCTAACCCATGCTGATCAAGTCAGGGAATATGAAATCAAGAAAAAAGACTTTTTGTTTAATTCTATTTGCAACCACAGTGAAATCATAATCCCCTTTTGAACAAGTATATGAGTCTTTTTTCATCCTTTATTTTACAGATGCTGAGTTTCTGCCTTCTACAAGCTCATCCCCATCCAGCATTATCCGTTATGGTAACAGTAGTTATTTGTTCATCCATACCAAAATGAAATGGGAGGATGCACGAAAAAACTGCAAGCGTGATCAGTTTGACCTTTCCAGCGTCTTAGACCCCTACAGTCATTCATTCCTGTGGCTAAAGATATTAAAGTATGGGGTGCCTGTGTGGATTGGTCTTAACAGTAATGTGGTAAGAACATCAAACTAATTAAACATGATGCTGCTTCTCTTATGGACAAATCAGGAACTGAAAAGTCTTATTATCTCTCTTTACTTCAGCTTATTAGTTTGTATCTTGGTCCTAAATACTTTTATGTGCTGTCAGATTTACAGGTAGGAATACATCCTCTTCCATTACTCTGATTAAATTGTATATATCACATATGTTTTTCACACTTTTTCTGTGATATTACACTCTGTGCACTTCCAAACAAGACATTTTAGGCTAACATTTTGAAATAACTCTTTGTATATATGGTGTATTTGAGATAAAATCCACATATCTTAAGATGTACAGTGGAAAGCATTTATTTTAAATAACAATACCTAATTTTCAGAAATAGAATAAGGTGCTGTTGCTATGTCTCTTCAACATTTTTGAGGATAGTTAGCCAAATAATTAATTGGTTTACCTAATTTAATTTTATTTGTCTCCCCTCTCCCAGTTCTTTGATATTTTGATACTTTCTGGATGTTAAAATACACCATCCTTTCATCTTGGTACAGATACTTGGCACATTCACTCCATTTGGCTGAGCACATAGAAGAAATACAAATGAGTGACCATAACACACCACTTCCTAAAACCCAAAAGATTCCCCCAACCTAGTCAACAGGATGATTCATTGAGTTAACCAGCTTTGGTGGGAAATGATTAAGTTTTTAAATATATTTTAAGTTAAAATAATCTACATTTCTTGAAATTTGGGGGAAAACAGATAGTAGAAAAATTAGTCATCAGACTTTCACTCCTACAAATTATTTTAAATGAAATTTTTATTAGTCCCAAATTAACAGTTTAGTTAAGTTCAAAATTAATTCAATGTCACTTACTCTGCATTTCCTTTTGCTGAAAAGCATTTGTTGCACTGCTGTATTTCTCAATGAATAGCTGCTTGTCACAACATAAATTTAAAAGTTTAAGCCATTTGTATTTGTTATTGATTTCTAAAAAAAACTTCTGGCACAAGGTGATGCATAGACAGACATTTGACTGACGAAGGAATGGTTAATGTTTAGAGTTTAATCATTCCTGTTGTTTTGTTCTTAGACCAATGGGCGTTATGAATGGATTGATAACTGGAGAATGAAGTATACTAAATGGGCTGAAGGGGAGCCAAAGCAGAAAATAGGCTGTGTCTATCTAGACATTGCTGGAGCCTGGAAGACAGGGTCCTGCAATGAAAGTTACTTCTCTGTTTGCAAAAAACCTGATGGTAAGAACTTGAATCTAACCATTGTAATTACAATGATTATGTCTTTATAGTTCATTGTGCTGGGTGGTCTACTGATATATACTTAGACGCTTTTTTTTATTTCAAGAGCTAAATAGATGAAATAATTAAAATTTACTTGGGTTGAATGGGGCTGCTTTAAAATGAGGGCCAACACATATTAAGAAAGAGCTAGTGTGACTGTGAATAGCCATCACTTTACAATAATGTTAGATATATTTTGCAAAGCTTAGACTCATGTTACTTTACTGTTTATTCTGATATTGAGTAAGCATACAAGACCAAAAACCTCAAAAATCAAAAGGTAATGAATGTTAGGTAGTAGCCACACAGGTATGGTGTTGAAGGGGGAAGAGCTGAATGACCAAGCCATAAGGTGTCACAAGGAATGTTTACTTATAACAGCTTTCCAGGTTTTCCTTTTATAACTGAATAACAAACTACAGGTGGTATAGAAATGTTTAAGGATACTTCTTCAGGCCACCTTCTCTTATGTTTTTGACCTGAAACTCCTGTTACTATCATCTGATAATGCCTTCTGCATTCCATGATATTAGGTCACAACCCGTATGACCAAGTTCATATGGGCCCTAATTCAGCGAAGCAGTCAAGTGTGAAAATACATTTGTGAGTAAAGAGTTGAGCTGAACTTAAGAATGTGTTAAAAGACAAAAGTATGCTTGGATTCTTTGCTAAATTAGATTTCTTGAGACTACAGTTGCAGTACTTTTTGTTCATAGATTTAGGACTTTTTCCCATTATTGTGTGGTTGTAAACAGTATAGGCTACCAGGATTACATTTTTTTAAAGACGTGAGTGAGTTTTCCAACATTCGGTTAGAATAATCTATTCATGATAAAAGAATGTATAAGAAGCTGTTTCTTTAAATTTTGTGCTTTCTTTTTTTAAAATTTTTTTTTAAACAGTTCCAGCTCCCACCGAGCCCCCTCAGCTTCCAGGAAAGTGCCCTGAATCAGAAGGACACAAGTCTTGGATCCCTTTCCGAGGTCATTGCTACTACATTGAATCTTCATCTACAAGAAACTGGGCCCAGGCATCTTTAGAATGTCTTCGATTAGGTAAGTATCCTCCTTAATCAAAGAGCACATCTTTCTGACTTGTTTTTCCTCTCTGTGGAAAGCTGAACATGTGCTATGTATTTTTGTGATTTCAAGGATGGTCCAAGTGTTGGACAAGACAGATGCATCCAATTATTGCCTTAATTTGGGAGGAGATGGAAAATAGCTGTCTAACAGTGGCACACACTGTCTTTCATGTGTGTGGGACCAGGCATTAGAGGAGCTGTGTGTCCTGGAGTGGAGATCACAAAAGTGGAAACTTTGTCCTTTGACCCTGCTAGGAGGTAGTCAGCCTCATCCACAGCAGTCACTAAATCTTATTTTAATGGCATTTTATCTTTTGTATTCCTGATCTAATTTGCCCCTTGATTATTGCAGTTTTATGCCACTGGAATGAAAGTTACAGCTCTCTAGGCTGGATAATATATTAGTAAACTAGGATTGTTGTGTTGTTTCATTCTTGCAACTTCCTTCTCTGGGAAAGTGATGTAAGATTCATTATGCCAGACTTCATATGTCTACAGCATTGGTGTCTATAGCATTGGTGCAACGCGACCTAGGTGTCTAACCTCCCATTAGAGTATGCAGAGATCTTGTTCATGCTGTCAGTGGAACTGAATACGAATTTATCTACACTGGAAGTATATATTGACATTTGGTCAGTAAATTGCACCCTAAACTCCACTGACTGGGTTGATTAGGTCTCCACTGATAATAAAACTACCAGTGAAAACCATGTCACCTAGGGTTATATAGACACCTAGAGCTGGCTAAGAAGAATCTCACTCTTTCTGCTGGTACTCAGGTTCATTCTTGGGTTTTCATGAACTAGTGTGTTGCCAGCTTTAGTTTGAGAAACTAGTATTTTTGAGGGAAGGTTCAAGTTTTGGTGTATGTTCTTTAAATCTTACTATATTCTCCACATCAACATTTGCATAAGATTTGGGTGAAGATACTTGATAATATACTTTTAAATATAGAAAAGTCTCCATAATACAACACTCTTGCTGTAGCTCAGTCTTTAAGACTATGACAATTGTTAGTGTGACCCATTTTCATACATTCTTCTGAGTTCTTTTGTTGACATGACAAATGCTTAGTCTTTGAAAGCTGCAATGTATGTTCTTAGTTATGCATAGTCCAAAGGACCTTGACAGCTGTGCACATAACAGCTGTTATCTGTTATCTCCAGTTCTCTGCTTTAAGTGGAATGATTATAATTTTGAATAAGCTTGTGCAGGAAATTAAATAACATTTCTTTTCTTTGGAGGACTGAGTTTCTGAAACAGACTTTCAATAAGAAGAGTGGGGCAAATAAATGAAAGAGTTTTAAGGTGAAGTTTGAGAGGAATTGAATGATGATGTTGCATGTGATAGCAGGTGCCTCCGCTCACTGACTCATGTTGTCCGCAGCTGTCCCACATCTTTGTTCTTGGAATCTGCAGTTACATCAGAATTGCCTTTTTCTGTTGAACTGAGATACCTGGAAAAAGGCACTGACCATTTGATTCAGCATGTGTGGTAAAAGACTGGCATTATGTGGAATTTAAAATTTGAATGCTAGTATACTTAAGACTTCATGTCCCTTCAATGCTACCCTTAATCTTTCATGGTAGTTGTTAGGGCAGGCTGAATCCAGCAGCCCAGCAGAGGCAGGGTTGCCATGGCTCTATGCTCCCAAGTTGAACCAGTGACAAGGCTGAGAATGTGTTCCCTGTAGGCGCACACACACATATACAATACATCTATACAAATATTCATGGCTGGCCACACAGATCAGCGCAAACAGACACACAGAGCACTCACATGAACACAATCTGTACCAAAACCCCTATTGTATTGCCCTCTCCAGTTGATCAGGATGAAGGTCTGTTAGTGGGAATATATACAGAAATACAACGTGGATCCCTCCAGCAGCTAGGCTCAGACACTCAGTTTGCCCAGTAGCTGGCCCATGGATCTCAGTGTCCTCAATTGCTGGGACCTGGAAATATGAGCCCCCATGGCCACCAGCCTGGCTCCTGTTGCTGGTGCAGACCTCGTCCCTGCCACACACACACACAGGTCCCTCCACTCGTCAATCCCCCATGGTCTCGCCTGTAGAGACACACAGGGGCACACACACATATAGAGCTAGCTGCAACTCCCCTGCTCCCCCAGTAGCCATTCCCTCCTTGATCTCACCCCTAGAGATGCACGCACACCAGCGGGTCTCATCCTTAGAGACCCGCAGCCCTTATGGTCCCTCTGATAGCCAGCTCAGCTTGTGGTCTCACCCTTGGTGATGCACATGCACACCTGGCTCACCTACTTGCTGGCTAGGCTGACTTGATATTCCCTAGTAATCACACGTTCACTTGTGTACCTGCACTTGCTCCAGTTGCTGGCACCACGGACACCAAGGGTCCCTGACTCATGGTCCCACTCCAGGTGCTGGTACTTAGACCCCCATGCACACATATACATACAGAGTGAAGAGTCTTTCACCCATGAAAATAGTTAGAAATAGAGTTTAATAAGAAGACGGGACTATCTGCCCAGATCAGGCACAGGGTGTGGTCAGACAACCATACTGACCAGCAAACTGTTTACACATGACCAGTCTTTTTATCCCCTTATCCCTCTATTTTCCCATGCTTTTTCCTCCCAAATCATCTAGGTCCATCCCTTTCCCTGCCTTTGGTTCCTCCCCTGAACACCTCATAATAAGTCTTGTGCAATCTTGAAATGCTTTTCTGTATCCCATCATGTGTCTCATACCCCTAGGTAACTCCCCTCAGTCTGAAAGGTACTATGATGTTGACTTGTCTTGATGGATTTCACGCCTGGACACTAGGGCTGAGGCTGTCATGCGACAGCCCTAGGAGGGGCCTGAGCAGGATGTCCCATCCTCTGAGTCCACAATTTGGGTTCTTCCGCTGCCATTGTGCCTCTTTGCTCCTTTGGGCTTGTGGAGATTGGCCTTTGATGGGCTGATGGCTCCTGTGATGGACCTGGGAGTAGCCAGGGAAGGGGTCCCCCGTCTGCCATTGTCTCTCTGTGCTCCCTTGTGGATGTGCAATGAAGCTTTTTATCACACAACCTAACAGTAACCAAACATCTGATACCATTAAGCAAAAGAGGAACAATTAGAAAAACATAAAGACTACAGTGAAAAAAGAGGAACGTTCCATGTTCTGTTATGTTCTGCTGTCCCTGCTTGCACTCTGGGTTTTGTTTGCAGTTGGACATTTTCCAATTATATCTTACCCATAGTAGAATTCTGCACCATAGTAGAATTTATCAGTAGCTCAGCTGACTTTTATATTTTCATTCTCTGTAACTGTGCCTTCCTTACCTGAGAAAAAATACCTTCAAAAATTCAACAGTCAGATCAAAACAGTCAAGTGCCAAACACAGCTATTGCTCCATACCTATTGACTGGATTCCAGCCCCACGCTAAAGAGAACTGAAGATGCACTTTCTCCAGTGTTTAATGCCACCATACAAAGTCGTGTAGCTCATTCTGTCTGCTGGCTCCGTGCTGTGACTTCTTGACTTTGCTAGAGCATCATACAGAATGAATCACTGTGGCAGAATGCCTAGTGTTGTATGTGGATGACTAACAGGTACTACACTAACTGGGCAACAGATGACCAAGATGATCTTTCTTTCTCTGAAGGCTACAAAGAGAACGTAGGAAAATAAACAAGACCTGGTTAAAGAGTTGCACTAAGGACTGTGCTTCAGAAAGTCAGTAAAGTCTGTGCTATACATGAGCTATACAAAGGCTCAGAAAACGTTTAATCATTAATATGCAAAGTTATATGGTGTACAGACTGAAGTTATACATACTTTTTACTAAAAACTTTTAATTTTGTTTAGAGTGTTTTTGTTTTTTTTTTTTAAATAGTAACACATCAGTAGAAATTTATGCTCGATACCATCTTGGCCTGTTGTATTGCCTAGGGTTGTTGTTCAGCTATGTTGCTATTTCCCAGTGGATGAGGAAACAAACAAAATGCTAGTGCAATGTCATGGAAATGATAAGAAATACATCAGCAACAATGCCAGAGTCCTTCATAAGATATTATCCAAAGTTAGTTTCTGTTTTGAACTTCAAACTCTGTTTGGAATTTGGCACAGATAATCAGTGGCAAAAATAAGACTGGCATTTTACAGGACAATGAGAATGCTTTCCACTGTGAAACTTATGTCTCTAAGAGATTTTTTTTTTCTCTATGTCTTCCAGGTGCCTCTTTGGTATCAGTTGAAGACTCAGCTGAAGCCAACTTTCTGGCATACTCCATTGAACCACTTGAAGGGAAAACATCAACTTTTTGGACAGGAATGTACAGAAATGTGGATGGTAATTTCTCTACTTTTGACATCTTTTTGTTTGGTGAATAATTGTCATAAGCTGTTTGACATGGGCATTGAAAATTTCACATTATACTTATGTAATACATAAAAAATGAAATTAGAAAAGGAAATATAGTATGATAGGGGAAGCTGGTCAGTTGTAATCAAGCAATAACCAGTAATATATAACAGAAAGACCAAGCACAGAAAGTTCATCTTAAAGCAAGAAAAGTAATTCACAACAAAGTAAGGCACAAAGGTGCTTATAGCAGAGTACAGACAGGACCATGTTTGGAGTTGAGCCAAAGTCAAATGGTTCTTCTCAAATGTGGAGAGGCCATGGGTTGATATGCTTGTCATTGAGATACTCCAGTTTTTGAGCTAGAGAATAATGTGGCTAACATCGCCTCAAGTCTTCGGAATCACCATCCTGGAATGACCAGTCACCCACCTTTAGTTACAGCTGGCCCTCAGAACAGCTTCACTTTGAAGCTGGAATTGTGTCTTTGGAATTGTGTATCACAAGTTTTTCTGTTTTCCTCCTCACTGTAAGGAAGTTAAGGTAAGAGACAACAGGCAACAGGCTGCTTTAATTAAATCTTAAACTTGCTGATTATTGCTTTTTCATTAATACAGTTAGTATTCAATTAAATAAATATTTCTGTCTTTATGATAGACCTAAATGTTACTTCAGTCTTGTGCTGTTCAGACTAAAAGCTCCAGTATAACAATGTCAGAGGCAGGAATGCAGAATGGTTCAGGTGACTTGGGGTGGGGTTTTCTTGAGTTTTGGAAGGTTTTTTTTACAACTGCTTGCTCAACCACTTCAGTGACAAACCAGTTGGGGAGAAGACAAGTACTCAATTACATTATTTGAATCTTAACCAGGAAAAGGGAAAGTTTTCAGTAGAGGAGGAAGGAATTTGAAGAGAGTAACGATTTATAAGCATAACACATGAAGAAAAGCTGAGGTTTACTCATGTGGTTAATTGACACATGAAATGTTTTTTAAAGTGGTTCTAGAGCAGGTGCAGAACAATACAGTTCTTACAGTGATCATAAACACAAGAGCTGCTTCAGCAAGTACATGTCATTGTATTACTAGATAGTGATTACAGTGATTTCAGCATAACTGAATAACTAAATTTCATATCTTTGGAAAAGCAATTGTATCCAGATGCCATGCCCTGACACAAAGGGTAGCAGGTATTTAAAAAAAAAAACGAACGACAAAATATGAAGAATCTTATAAGAAAACAAAACATAGCTTTCATGCTGAGTCTAAGAATTTGCTTGTTTGAGTACAACTTAAGAGTCACAAGGGGCACATTTATTCTAAATAAATAACACTATTAAAAGAAAGAAAGAAAAAAAGGAACAGGAAGGAAGAGACAGAAAGTCCCAGCATAGTTGAACAACAGTGATCACAAGATTTTTGAAGCGGATCTTTAAAGAGGAAAATCGTGTGTGTAAAGTCAGTGGGAAGGAGCAGAAACTGAAAAACAAATGGAAGAAAACTGGACTTTGAAAGACTTCAGTGGGGGCTTTGAAAAGAGTAACACAAAACCTCCCTACAAATTGCTGAAATAAAGGGCATTCTGTTGAAGATAAATCATCTTTTGACATCAGTAATTTCTATAAACTCAATAAATACTTGACACTGCACCAATGCAATAAATTGTGGGAGATACTTCTTTAAACTTTCTTGTCTTTGTAACATCATAAGCCAGATTGGCCTGCCATTTTCCAAAAATCGATGTTGTATCATTTGCATAAAAACTTAAGGGCAATATGATGTGTCAGACCAAAAATCTAAATAGTGTAGTGGCCTGTCTCCAAGAGTGGCCACAAGAAGATTTCTCAGGAAGGCAATAAATGTGGAGCAGGTGTCAAGATGGAAATGAATACTATTGTTTTTCCATACTCAATGTTTTTCCAATTAGGAGAATGGCTGTGGCTAGACAACACTGCAGTGAATTTTGTCAACTGGAATGTAGGAGAACCTTCCCCTCAACAAAATGAGCACTGCGTTGAAATGTATGCAAACTCTGGGTACTGGAATAATATCTATTGCTCTTCCTACAAAGGCTATGTTTGTAAAAAGCCAAAAAGTAAGTGCTACATTTATGAATTTGTTTTAGGTATGGAGTATGCTTCTTGTGTGCTAGTATTAGTAGATGGCAGTTACACACAGTGCATTTTAGCTGGGTGTTTTGAGTTTTTATAAATGCCAAGGGATGCACATTTGCATGCCAACAAAAAGCAAGAATAACTCTTGTCAGAAAGTAGAAGTGCTGACCAGTGCTCAAGTCCCTTCAGAATTATTTTAAAAAGATTGTGTTCCTATCTTAACTGTACCTAGTGTGTACCCTTAACAAGTTTGCCTGTTCTGTATCGGTAATTGTTGAGTAATCACAAAGTTAGTACTGTGATTTGCACACACAAGTTTGTCTCATCTATTTGAAAATACGTTCCTTAGGGTATCCCCTCTGCTTAGCCCAAGGAATACCCTTTGGTTATTTCCCTCTGGAAGTCCCACGTGCATGCATTTTCTGAGTACGAAGTAGTGTTTCTGTGAATTGAGTATTTATGAATTGTGAATTAATGAACAGTTTTGGACCTTTTGTCTTTCTGTTCTCCTGTTTTGAGAAGGTGAATGAATGAAAAGCAAAGCAAATAGCATAGTCTGAGTGTGCTAAACTGGAAGCGTCCTGAAATAATTGAATGTGCAAATTTGACAGTAAGGACATCTAGTGCATATGTGTTCCTAAAAGTCATCCTAATAATTTCTTCCAGCATGTATTGCAATCTTCCAGCATGTATTGCAATATCAAAATCTCTTACTAATGTTTACCGAGAAGAGTGAAATGCATGTAGTAGCTGAAATATGCCCACTTCCTCTACAAGACTGGAAATGAGAGAAATTCTGCTATCCTTTCTGTAAATTTGCTCTCATGCAAAATTATTCTTATTTACTCAGATGCTTGTAATGATGACTATATCTTCTACAGGAAAAACTGCAGAACTGTAGATATAACCATCCATTCAGAGTCTACTTACCTGTCTTTTTACACTGTGATTGACAAACAAAAAGGCACTTTATTTTCATTCTGTATCCAGAATAGTCATAGATGTAGGTAACAAGTGTTGAAATCAATGGCACCCTTCCTTTTTGACCATTCAACTCATCTGTTTGTGCTGGTACTGGCATTCACCTGTTTTGATACTGAGACATTTCAAGGAGCTGAAGCAGATGAAAGCTAGTTATTTTTTTTAGGATTAGCTTCAGCCAGTCCAGCCTCCTGAGCTGGAATGCCATGGAGTCAGCCAAATGCCAGTGTCAATGCAAGGACGATATAGTTGCTCACTCAGGAACAGGACACAATTGAATCTTACACTGTCTTAGAAATGCAGCTTGGCTCGGCACAGTTTTGCAAAGGTGTGATACTGCTTCATTTGCAGAATTGAAAAAATTTATTGAATATCTATAGGCTAATAAATGGGGTTTTAGAAGCATGATTTTACTTAGTTGCACTTAGACTCATGGAATCATAGAATCATTAAGGTTGGAAAAGACCTCTAAGATCATCAAGTCCAACCGTCAACCCAACACCACCATGCCCACTAAACCATGTCCCTAAGCACCTCATCTACACGTCTTTTAAATACTTCCAGGGATGGTGACTCAACCACTTCCCTGGGCAGCCTGTTCCAATGCTTAACCACTCTTTCAGTAAAGAAATTTTTCCTAATGTCCAATCTAAACCTCCCCTGGCACAACTTG
>JAYKAV010002486.1:134111-165654 GCA_035582835.1 Phoebastria nigripes | reverse complement strand
TAACCAGGACCGCTGATAAATGATGGAGAGTGGCTTGGCAAGCTCCTCCGCCAGCTCCCTCAGCACTCTCGGGTGGATCCCATCTGGCCCCATGGACTTGTGAGCGTCCARGTGGCGTAGCAGGTCGTTCACCGCTTCCTCCTGGATTATGGGGTTTTATCCTGCCTTGCTATGGCTTGTTACGTTTGCGGGTTTCTGAAGAGGCTGCAAATGCAAACCTGTGACTGAAGTCTTCCTGTAGAATAGATGCTATTTTCTGTTCCATTTTTTGAGGTAATTTTTACCTTAGTAATTTGAAAATCTGTAGTGGGTCTATTCCATAAATAATCTAACTTTATTTTTTAAGTAAGGAGGTTCTCTAAAGAGCTGTTCAGCAGTTCAACAGGTGCTAGTTGATTGTGCTACAAATAGTGACTAGGTATATTATGTTCATGGCATCTCACTCTCACTTTTTAGGAATAGCAGATTCATATCACTAAATATACTGCTTATTTAACTGCTTGTAGGAAGGTTTAGCATGCAGTCATCTCATACAAAAAACCAACAGTGATTTGCATAATATGCATGATCAGTGCTATACCAAACTTGGTCAGTCAGCATTTTTTGGTGAGGAACAAGGAAAAAGTGTCTATGTTATTATATTCCAAAAATTTTCCAGTCAAATGAAGCAATGCAGCCAGAAGATTAATTTCCAAATTTGCATAATGTAAATTATTTCCTCCTATTCCTTGTTACATTTCTGAGACTGTTACACTGTGCTTTTGGACATAACATAGTGTTATCTTCACAGAATCACAGAATCACAGAATGGTTGAGACTGGAAGGCACTTCTGGAGGTCATCTGGTCCAACCCTCTGCTCAAGCAGGGCCACCTAAAGCCAGTTGCCCAGGACCATGTCCAGACGGCTTTTGAATATCTCCAAGGATGGAGACTCCACCACCTCCCTGGGCAACCTGTGCCAGTACTCAGTCACCCTCACAGTTAAAAAGTGTTTCCTGATGTTCAGAGGGAACCTCCTATGTTTCAGTGTGCGCCCATTGCCTCTGGTCCTGTCATTGGGCACCACTGAAAAGAGCCTGGCTGTGTTGTCTTTACACCCTCCTTTCGGATATTTATATACATTGATAAGAGCCCCTCTGAACCTTCTCTTCTAGGCTAAACAGTTCCAGCTCTCTCAGCCTTTCCTCATGTAAGAGATGTTCCAGTCCCTTCATCATCTTAGTGGCCCTTCACTGGACTCCCTCCAGTAGCTCTCTATCTCTCTTGTACTGGGGAGCCCAGAACTGTACACGACGTGTAATATAGCAAACATGCAATACCTCCAGCAAGCACTTCAAAAGTATGCAAGTATAGAAAGCTCCCAGTTTCCCTGTTTTCCATAGATTTGCATGCTGGTATAGTGCAGAGAAGTAACAAGCTGCTTTTTATTGTAAAAAGCATTAATAGATACTTTTCTTGCTAGAAACTCTTGGAAACATCCAAATAATCACGTCTGGTTTTACTCTGAAGAGCTAGATATAGAGTAATATTTGTCTCTAGATGTAAAACTAGCTGGACTAACAGACACTCCAGCAGAGTTCTGGAAAATCTTTGGAAGTCAGGGTTGTTTGATTATTAATGAAATCAGGCAATGTAAGTGGGGAGATTGGTAAAGCAATTTAACTTCCTGGGCTCACCTTTTTCAGAATGAAACACGATGCATTGATTCAAGATTTAGTTACAGACCGATTTTATGTCCACATGACAAAATATGGATCTTCATCTTAAATGATGGCCCAGTTTTCCCAGCAAGCCAGATTTTGTGGTCCAGATATTAAATTTTAAATGAGCTACAAACATTTTAGTTTGGATGTGATAGATGCTAAGACACTTTGGAGTTCAGGAGTGATTTCAATTGTCTGTGTAGGTAGGCCATTAAAGTCTGTCCTGGTTTCGGCTCGGGTAGAGTTAATTCTTGGCAAACCAAATTTATTACATTTGCTATGTTTATATAAGATAACAAATACTGCAAGAATTTGTAATTATACTGAGGATTATGTTTGATCATCTCTGTCCTGATGATGCTGTGTAGATTTTCTTGTGGTTTTACATTGAAGGATCTGTCTCCATGGAGCTCTTTGATGTTTCTTCTTTTCAGCTAGTTTATGTAAATACCTACATATGAGACCAGAATACAATTGACCATTGTGCTATGCCTTTTGATAGGTGTATATAGCTTTGTATGAACTAAACCCAAATGTTTTCAGTATTTAGTGGTATGTATTACCATGTATTTCTCTGAATATGATTTTCAGTATGTTCCAAATATAGAAATAAATAATAAATAATATAGAAATAAATAACAGAATAACATAATAACATAACTCTTTTTCAATGTTTTGAAATGCCAGCAACTGAAATGCCACCAGCAGCTGAAATGCCACCAGCTGAAATGCCTACAAAGGGTAAGAAAATTGTCTTTCAAGTAGATAAAAACTAGTCCCATGTAAGATCATAAACAGAACAAATCATATTCTGTATTATGTCTCTTACATTTTCTGATATACCTGAGTACCATATCTGTTTCGTAGGAGCATATTATTTCCTAGTAGAATACAATATACTCCATTCAGTGTCCAAATGGAGATTTAAAAAAATAATAATTTGTGATATAGCATGCAATGTTAGCATTTTAAAATAAATTAATTTTATGTTGCTACCTTTGTCTCTCATTATTTTGAAACAAATGAAACACTTTTGCTTAAAACATCATGCTTTCTAAAGAAATTGTTTCCAGTAATCAGATAAAGAGTATGTAGCATCCTCTTGATTTCTTTGTACTTGTTTTCAGCAATGACAAAGGACGAGAAGGCTCCTGCTCTGAACCACAGTAAAACTGGAGTTGTAGTTATTGTTGTCATCCTCATCCTAGTTGGAAGTGGCCTTGCAGGCTATCTCTTCTACAAAAGAAGAAAGAATCGCTTGTCAACAAATGACAGCTTTGAGAACAATTTGTATTTTAATAGTGATGCAGTTCCTGGAACTAGTGACACAAAGGATCTTGTGACCAACATAGAACGGAATGAACATGCGACACTGTAATATAATAAAATGAAATGTAATGTAATATGTAATGTAAAATGTAATGTAATAAAATAAAATGTGCCTTGTTTTAATAAAATTATGCAATTAGAATTAAGCCAAAGCTATTTTCTCATGTGCAAATACTGTAGTAGCCAGTTTCAGTGTGTGCATAATGTTATATACAGCAGTTACTTTATTTTGTAACCATTGTATAATGTGTGAGATTTCAGATCTCATGATTTGATAACCCACAGCGGTGAGTGTGGGTCTTAACAAAAGAGATAATATTGACTAATTATTAAATGGAACAATAGAAATGGATGCAATAAAGGAAGTAAAATGTAGATAGATCCACTTGAGAAGGCTCCCAAGATTTGAAGTTTCTGCACCAGATTTATTTCAAACCATGCTAATGTACAGATTGTCCAAGCTATTCAGCAAACGTCTCTCTAATTCTACCAGCTTTCAAGTATTCCTAGGGACTTAACTACAGGGGTAGTTGCTAGATGACAAGTCTGTATTTAGGCACATCCTCTTTGAACCACGTGGGGAAAAAATCCTTTCATGATACAGTTTCAGTTCCCACAATTTCACACAACACAGAGAACCGAGTATGTAGTTCTTCTAGTTTATGTATTATAGGATTTAATCAGGTAAAATCTGGGGGCAGGCCTCTGGAATGGAAAGGTGTGGTTGGTGTTAACTGCCAGTGTTGTGGCTGGCCACAAGTGGGTTTGTCTGGGAGAGGTGATGAAGCTCATGGCAAAACATCCTTCTTATCAGGACAACAGTTACTGAGGAGAGGGAGGAACACTACCTATATGTGTTCTGAAGGTTTATAGGAGCACTGGATAGCTGATGTGGTGATCACATGTTGGTACTGCTCTCCTACAGCTTCTCAATAAGTAGCATAGGTTTGTGGGGTGTGTGCTGGAAGTCAAGAACAATTTAGCTTTACCAATGTATTAGTTACTACTGATTTTATTTCCTTTTTAAAATGGCTAGATCAGTTACCATTTATGGAAATCTTAGATTCCCCAATGTGGAGTTTATGTTCCTAATTTTTTTAAATTTGTAAAATGTAAATCATGCATGATTCCTCACTCTCATACAAAGGTTTGCAAGGTTTGGTTTTGTGGTTTCAGATTTTATTCTGTGAAATAAACAGTAACTAGCTTTGATTTTTTCAATAGTTTTTCATTTTATAGTCTTGTCTCTATATAAGACTCTGTAACAGGGTAAAGTTAAAAAGGAGATGATACAACCGTGGAGACATTCCATCCAAAGTTGTGATCAAGTAATATATTGACAATATTTTCCTGAATCTGGCCAGGGATTGTCTGCTTACAAGCAAGACAAAAATGTCAGCTGAGTGATTTAGTAAAAATCTTGAATTATATACACATGTAGGTAAGATGGGGAAATTTGTCCTGGAACTCCTTTTCTCCTCTGGCTCTGCTCCCTTTCTCCCAGTTATTTCCTTGCCTCTCTTCCTACTGCTGTTTCCATTTTTAATGCACAGTTGTTTGAGCATGTCTTTTCAAGGAGTAGTACTTCTAATGGTTCTTCATGCCATCTGATGTGGCTTATGTGCCAGAAACCTCCTGACTGACTGATTTATGATGTTAAGGATGACATTGTTTCAATTACATGGAGAAGTGGTGCCGGCTAGAAAGGTATGCGAAAGGGACAGTGAAAGGTCAAGAGGCTCTGGCTGGAATCCCAGCCTCACTGCACTGGCTGTTGTGCAACCAACAAATAGGTGCAGTCTCTACCTAAAAGAAGTTCAGTCCTGTTCTAGGGCCCTGCACAATCTTAAGGCAGTATCTGCACACCGAGTGATTCTTCCAGATAACATGTCATCACATGTATATATGCAAATGTATGATTGGAAAGAAAATAAAGATTGAGGGGATGTCTCATTTCTGGTGCTTTGCCGTACTTATCAGGTACATCTCTACAACTAAAGAGTGTCAGGGAGAGAACCCAGCTGCTGGAGCCTGGATAGTCCTGAACTCATTTACCCATTTATAATGCCTGAAATCCAGCATCATCTTTGAGTCAAAAAGAATTAAAAATGCCATGCTAGTTAATAGCTGACAGTAGGTGCAGCTGCTTCTGTGAAGTGCTGTGTCTGTTCCGCTCTCCTGTCCAAATGGGTACAGAAAAAATAGAGGAGGTTCCAAATCAGAAGCTCTACTCTGAAGATGGATCTACTTGGCCTGCTCATTTTAGAAAGAGTGTGAGTGAAAAAGACTTGAAAGATTTTCAGAAGAGGAGGAAATTTAAGCTGCATGGTTTCCTGTCCCTCCTATTGCAATACAATGGAATTGAAGCAAATTTCCTGTTAAAAAGAGCAAACATGGGAGCAGTGGCATTTACAGCACAGGAAATCATTACAGTTCCATGTAGTAGGCTGAAGATGAGCACTGATACTTTGTACACAAAATCTAATAGGAATTTTTGAATGGACTGTAGAGAAACAAACAACCTTGAAGGCTTTAAACAATATCTAATTAATATAAGATTAAATGGAAGGCTTTTACCTAGGGACTTGTCATTATAAAAAATAGGATTTCTTGGTTTTTTGTTTTGGTGGGGTGTTTTTGTTTGTTTGGCTTTGGTTGTTTGGTTTGGTTTTTGGTTTTTTGTTTTTGGTTGGTTGGTTGGTTGGTTTGTTTTCTTTTTTTCTTTTTTTTTTTCCCCGGCTAGTACCTTTCAGTGATGGCAACTCATTTATTAGACTGGCTGAATACAGAGTCCAGTCCCAGGTTTTTAACATCATCATTCCTTTGGTTGTACTTGTGACAAAACTGATCATACAATTTCAAGAAAAATTGAGAGAGTAGTTTCCAAACTGGTGTTCTCTTTCCACACCGTCATGTTATTTCCATCTTCCCTAGACTAGGCTGTCATGCAATGGTTTTACCAGACACCATTTGGTGATCTGGCATTATGTCCTCTTTTCCTGCTGCTAAGCTGCAATGTTCCTGACAAGTGATTGACTACATAAAAACAGCTTCGAAGATTGGTCTGGGGAAATTATCCACGTTGCTCTATTTGACTGAAAAAAAGCAGCGTGTCTTCTTGGAAATGATTCATAATCATATGGATGCGATATAATTTGTTACTTAATGTATTCTGATCCATCACCAATTCTTTCAGCCATTCTACTACCAGCTGTTGTTCCTGTCGGGATCGGTCAGTTGCCCTAGAACTGCCCTGTTGCTCTTGTGATCTCTTATTTTGTCTCCTGAGTAGACGCCACTACTTAGGAGAAGTTTCAGGCTGTATGTTGCATAAATATACATTCACAGAGGAATTGGGATCTTGCATTTTGAAATATTCTTGCTGTAAAAACAAGGAAAATAATTTCTCCGTAAACAAGATGAAACATAAGTGATGGGTAGAAAAGCAAAGGAAATTTTTAACTGATCACTAATAATTCATATCCATAATCCTCTGATTCTGCCAAGGTTTCTTATGTTTGATCTTGACGGTTTAGATAAATGAAAGAAAAAAACATTGATTATGTAGCATGAAAATATAGTCTCTTATATTTCTCTTTCAGTATGTTTTGAGCCTGTCTAGAAAAATGGAAAGGTTGTTCACTCTCTGGGTTTTTTTTAGGCTAGTATGTTTCTACTGAGGTTTAGAGCATGTCTTTTTTTAAAAAAAAAAAAGTTTTCAGTTGGAAACTGCAATTGTGCCATACGTGGGGATTCTGTGTTGAAATCTTATACAAGTTATAGCAGGCTAAATGATCACAAAATTCCTTTCAGATTTTAATACCAGTGTTTTTTGAAAATGAATTATTTAACTTCTGTAAGGGAGCATCTGGTTGAACCTGGATGGACTCACCCGTGCATTTCTGTGGGCAGCTGAGGAATGACTTGATGGCAATATTCGATAGCGTGTAAAGGTTTGTCTCTTTGCACGTTGCTACGTTTCTTGATACCCTTGTGCTTAATTTTCATTTCCCCTTTTCTCCAGAAGAGTTCAGACTTCAGAGAAAAGGTGGTGAATCTGCACACTGTGAGTCTAACTTCCTGCCTGGGAGCAGAGATTGCCGAAGGAACAATGCTGACTCAACACAAAACCCAGCAGCCTTTCTTCCTCACCACTTCTAAATTTTCAGGCTGTGCCTTGCCAAGTGGAAGATGCTGGAGCACATCTTTGCAATCTTCTGATTTTCTTTCCCACTTTAGGGGCTGTGATGGGGTCTGCTCAGACAAACATACAAACACTGAGGTGAAGCTGACCTTACTATGCTTTACTCTTTTTCAGCCTCTCTCAGCAGATCATCGATAACAGTCCTTCACCAAACACTGATCCTTCTTCAGAGCAGAACCGGTTTCTTTCTCCCTGTTGTAATTGTACTTGTTGCCTCCCGGTAGCTTTGGAGATGCTGAAATGTTGTATACAGCAGAACCACAAGGCATTACATTTCTCCTGCCTAAATAATAAATAAGAATATTTTTTCCATCTGCACATCTGGAGCTCCTGAACAAGGAAACAAGGAAAGTTGGAAAGTCGAGGTTGCAGAGTCAAGCATTCCCGTGTTGGGAGTACCAGAATGCTTTACTCCAGACTCAGTGCAGCCATCTTTGCATATGCGTCACAATTCACTGAGTAATTGACCATCTGCTGCTTTGTTAAGGCAGCCCTCTCTTTTCCCCCACTTTCCTCAGGTCTCAGTGTCCTTCTCAGGCTCCCACTCTTTCCATGTTTTTGGTCTAGCTGTACCTGCCGGCCTTCAGGTCCCACTATTTTCTCTCGCTGTTGTAATTCTTTTTCTGCTCTAATTCCCTGTGTACCTTTTTAGACCCAGTGAGTCATCCATCTGCATCTGAGTCAGAATAGAAGCAGGATCCCACATCTTCATGTAGGTGTCTAGCATTTTCATTGCCTACAACAGCAGCAATTTGCAGGGAAAGACTTGCTGTAAGTACAATATTGGGGAAGTTATCCCAAACCAGCCTCTCCTGAAGATATGGGAACTGGGATTTTTCAAAGGCCATATGCAAAAAGGGATGTAAACCTTCCCTGGGAGTGTGTTTTATCTTCCCTACCCTCTACGTGTTTCTAATTCTTTTACCTATCATAAAGGAGAGAGGTTTTTCAAAGTAAAAATCAGAATTTTGTCAGAATGCCTGAAGGGTGTGCACTTTAGGGGGTGCAAACTTCACAGACTAGCAGGATGAAAAATGTGGCAGTATTCCTTATYAGTTTAGTTTATATCTCTAGCAATAATTGAAAATCCACCATTTTCCAGTTACAGGTTATCTTCTTCCTAGAATTGTGTGGTTTCTTTTCAGAATTTCTTCAGCTGTTGCTCTCAGTTTGGGTACATTGCTCCTGCATATGGTCAGGAATGGAGCAAAAGAAGGGACAGGTGCCTCCTGAAGAACAGAGATCCCATTTTTTACAGCTTTTCTCTTTTCTGTGGAACTGCAGACATGGGGAAATTCTGGTTCTCTCTGATTCCAAGGTCATAGTTACTTGATTTGCATGGTGTCCCAGCCTGTTTTTCACAGTACTGCGTTGCGCTCTGGTGTTTTTAATCATTTCTTGATACAGACAAATCTTCCTCTTCTTTTTACCTTTTTCCTTTATTTCCAGTAAAGAGACATTCATGTCACCTTCTTCATAAAAATAATGATCCTGAATTGTAAGGTATGTCTCCAAAAATCCTCACTAAAATGTTACCTCTTAGATCTCATATTTCCAGGGAAGAGAAAACTTTTATACAGTAGAGAAATTAGCTTAGAAAGCAAAGTTTATTCATTAATATATTATTTCAAAATTACTCATGTGACATGATACAGTTCCTTATTTGCAGCTCAGAACTTCCCTGTATCTGTCAGGGAAAGGATTTGTTAATCCAGTTCAGTGCAGAAGGGTTTTCTTGCAAGGCACAGATTTGGTCTTCAGCATCAATTTGAGGTGAAGGGGAGAACCGAGTGAAACATCTGGCCATGGCTGTCTATGTGCTCCTGATTTTTCTCTTTTCCTTTAGTACATGTCTTCAAATGTCTGGTAAGTCTTTGTCCTCTGCTGAGTATGGAGGTTTGCAAGTTCTTTCTCATGCTGTCCTGACGTCCTCCTTGGTGGACAGTGAATTTAGATCTAGTCACAACATGTAATTTGAAACTGTTTTATTCAACTCTGAAATTTGGTGGTATCTGTATAGGCATTCTGTTTCCTTATCCCAGTTTTCAAGGTGGTGTTTGAGTGATAGAAATATGCCAACAGATGTGGGCATAACCTAGACAGTGCTGATTCTTGAAAATCAGCCAGCTGAATGCAGACAAAAGCTGATCTGAAATTACTCCGTTGGAGGTTAGAACAGCTCAGATGAACAGGGCACTGTCCTCTCAGCATGCACAGAAACACTGGCTGATGTGTGCTTTGAGTTTCTTAGCTCATATAGACTATGGCATACTGATGGTTGCATATTGGGATCCTGTTTCCAAGCTGATGGCTTTTAGGAAGGACCTTAAAAGCTTCTGTCTGTTAGATTTCAGACACTCCTACTGCTGAGAGGAAAACAAATGACGCTGTGTCTGTAGTTCTTTCCTGCAGGAAGCTCCCAGATAGAGAACTGTGGGAGTCCAGTGCTATCACTTGAATGGCATCAGGGACTAGCCAACGCCGATCTGATCCACTACAGGAGAATTTCTTCTGTGCATGTTTTTGGGCAAGACCAAGCTGGCTCTAACCCATCCTCTGCTAACCTTCTCAAGAATGACTGCAGCAGGAGAGCTGTGCCAGGGGAAATGCCATCTGGCTTGTTCAGGTCTGCAGCCTTTCAGAGAAACATCACCAAGGCTGTTCGACCACTCCCTGGCAGCTCTGGGATGTGGGGGGTTATGAAGCCCCATTTAACTATTCCACCCTGGCAAGAAACCTTGGGTGGCTGTAAAGCTCAATGGCACAGCGGAGCGAGTTGGATGATGCTGTCACTTAGAGGAGAGCTAAGAGATGCAAGGCGAGCTGCAAAAATGATCAAGGTTTGGAGCAGGCTGAAGTTTTGCCCCTTTTTTGAAGCTGGTCTTAAGAAACAAAACCCTGTTGTGCAGTGTCTCACATTTCTATTTACAAGTGTAGCTATTAATGGCACTTAGGATACTTACTTAGCTTAACTGTGCTCAGAACTGAAGTGATGATGCTGCAAGTTGTGGCTTCCCTCCTGAGAAACTCACAAGCTGAACTCTGTGAAGAAACGACTTTTTGCACAGTTGCCAAAAATTTCCAAAATAATTAACCAAAAATGAAAAATACCCCACTTGCTTGATGAGCTTAAAACCACAATGTCATTCTGGGCCAAATATAAAAATGGTTGAATTTTGAGTATGATGTAAACTGTTTTTAATATCTCTAAAGCAAAAAGTCCTTTTACTTGCAAAATTAAAGCCTATTTAATATGCTGTGTGGTGGTGGAACTTTGAAGAACTCATGAATTTAATAAAGGTCATTTTTTAATGGCATTTTGAGAACAGTGTGCTTTAAGGAGGGATGTGAAGACGAGCAATTTCTCTTGAAAGAGCTGTATTTTCAGCTTCTGTGTTGCTTGCATTTTAAGAACATTTTGATGAATGTCCTTCATACTGATGATTAACCTTCCTTGATTTCTTTCTCTATGGACTCCATCTATTCAATTTTTTGTTGTAGCAGACTGTCAAATAGCAAGTAACTGACTTATCTCCTACGAGATCTCTCCTCAGATGTTTGCATTCTCATTTTATTTTATAGATAGCAGAATATTTTCAATCTATAATGAAGATAGCAAGCTCTGTGCCCAAGCTCAAAACTCTAGCTCGGTCATAACTACCACTTGTGATGAGCAAAACGAGTTTCAAAAGTTCAGGTGGGTCTCTGCCACGCAGCTTCTGAGCGTGGCACTCAAGCTGTGCCTGGGAGTGCTCACCAAGGACGACGAGGCTGCCATCACGTTGGAATCCTGTAACAGGACGAATGAGCTCCAGTGGTGGGAATGTAGAAATGAGATGCTTGCAACCCACGGCAAGGATTTATTTTTCAACTACGGCAAAGGGAAGGGAAAGAAAATCAGGTTGTCCAAAGGATCAGGCAAAGGGAGCAGGTGGAAAATCCATGGAACCGCAGACAGCTTGTGCTCCCTGCGCTATGAGGGTGAGTACTGAAAATTAATCTCTATTTCTAGGTAACTTGGCTGCCCCTATTTACAAAGCATTCCACTGCCTGCTTGTCATGCAGCAAGACTTTTCTTACAGTGACATCAGTAGCAGAGCTGACTACAAATAGGGAGTAGAAATGCAAAGCAAATATGACTGAATACATTTCTGCATAACTCGGAAAGTGCAATTCTGTCAAATGATAGAATAAAATGACAAAGGCCTATGATGTAGTCATAAGGGAGAATGGGAATTCTGTTTGTACAGCAACAGCGCGAGGAAATCTATGACTGTTTCAAAATATGATCAATTTGTAGAAGTGGTGATTGTGCTATATTTAAATATTTATTGTTGCTATTACTTGGTTTGACCATGTACTATCTCTAAGAAGTTAATTTCTAGTTAACATAGATGTGATCCACTTTTAACAGTGTTTACCTGGTGTTTCCCAGGCCCAGCAAGAAGAAAAAGTAGGAAAAAGCAAAAGGAAAAACAGTGCTTTAATGGTTTAGGATGCAGTAAGACCTAACACCCTGACAAAGGAAGACTGGAGAGTCAGATCTCCTTTTCCTGCATTATTATCCCTCATGGGCTATGTAGAGTGATGGGCTATGTAGAGTGGGCATCCAGGCTCAAGTGTTCAACCTCCTTCCTACCATGACACTGGTAGGGTGGGAAGTTAAATAATAAGGGATGAAATTTTTGCTGTGCCATACAACTGTTCCAGCTGGAATGAAGTTTGTAATAATTTTGTTCAGACAGCAGCAAATTAGACTACATAGAGATGGGAGGGTCACTTCCCAGCAGAGTCACTTGCAAATTTAAGATAAAACTTCCTCTTATGAAGGCTAATAAAATATTCTGATATCTCCTTTCCAAGCCTCTTCAACCATACAGGAAAAAAAAAGGATCCTAAACATCACCTGAGGACAGAAGTACGTATGCAATGGGAGAAGCTGAGTCATGAGCACTTCTGACACAGTAGTCCAGATAGCAATGAAAAGAAAAAATTAGACAGAAATTAGTCTGAGAGCCAAATAAGGGTTGTTTGAGTCTTAATTCTGAATATCTTGCCATAGTCATATCTAATTGGCACAACAGCCTTGGAAGGCTTTGTAGTAATGAAGTACTGATGTGTTGAGCTCTTGCACAACTCAACTGTGACCATGGAGACCTGCCCGTGAGCAGACCCTGTGGTGATCATTTGATACCAGCTGACTACTATTGCCCTATGTTTCTCTCCATAGATATCTATACACTGGGAGGCAATGCCTTTGGTGCACCTTGCGTGTTCCCTTTTAAGCTCAATGGTAAATGGTATGCTGAGTGCATCCCTCGGAGTGACGATGCAGGCTCTCTCTGGTGTGCAACTTCTTCAGATTTTGATAAAGACCAATTGTTTGGAAATTGTCCACTAAAAGGTAATTTATTTATAAAGATTTCAGGAAAGGCATTAAGCAAAAGTTTCATCCACTCTCATGGTCAAAATCTCCTTGGGATGTGGAAGTAACATTGGACAGCGAGCTGGATCCTGGCTAGCCTAGTTCACTGGTGAGCTATGCAATGATAAAAAGAGGCGTCTGCTCTGCACTCTCACTGTTTCACTGTAGGAGATGAGCAGTCCTACAGCGCTCCTGAGAGTGGTAGATATGGGGAATATTGTGAGGGTGGTGACYGGGACCGATGGAAAAAGGAAAAGAAAACCCCTAGGACTAGGTGAGAAGAAAGTCAGAGCAAATGAAAGGCAGAAAGAAGTGCCGTGGATGAGGAAGGTGAGATATAGGAAGCAGGAGACAGTGGTGTATCGTAGGATGGAGCAAAGAACAGGAGGGCTGGAGCAAATGGAAGGGTGCAGGACACAGGCAGTGACCTTCACCTGCCTTCGGTGCTCCAGTGCTCCTTACACCCACAAATCACCCAACATGGCTTTCCAGTAATCCCAGCACAAACACCCTACCCCTTCACCCCTGCCTCACATCTGATTGGAAATGATCGTTTCTGTCACGTTGGGAGGTCTGGGAGAGCATAAGAGGGGTCCCAAGGTAAGAAATGGATGTGGAGACCAAGATTTTCTGTATAGGGAATAGGGAAATGTGTTTGTACAGGTAGAATATATCAGTGAGTGGGTTAATGTGGACTGAATTGTGAGAGAAGTAGATGAGTTATATAAATAAAAAAGAACAGGATGAATGTAGAAAAATGAGGTTTGTAAGGAGAAATAATTCCTCATGTTATTAATGTATTATTAATATTGAATGGATAAAGTATATATGTGGGGCAAACTATGTGTAAAAACTTAGCAAGTCATACAGTTACATAGTTTTAGTCTGCAATGAAGATTTTATTTTCTGCGTTAGCAAGTATTATTATCTTGTCAAGTTGCCGTTATCATGTTTTATAGACACCATCCACAATGGCCTTTGGAAAACAAATCCTGTGACAGAAACCCAATATCAGATAAACTCAGAGTCGCTTTTGACATGGCACCAAGCAAGAAAAAGTTGCCAGCAGCAGAATGCAGAATTATTAAGTGTCACAGACCTTCATGAAGAAATGTATTTATTAGGTAAAGTAAAAAAAAACAACAAACAAATTAATGCATATGGTTAAAATGTAGGTCAGCTCCAAGAACTTTAACATGGCTACTTATATTTACATTGTGAAAATAGGTCTTAGTGACATTCTTAAAAAAGCTTGTCACTTTCTCGCAAAAAAATGTACTAGAATAGTGGAAAATATCTAACCTATATTAAAAAAAAAAAAAACCTACTATGACACTTCTTCTTTTCCCATGCTTTAAAATTTTATTTCAAGTTTTATTGAATAACTTACAAAATCAGAGGCATTTAATAACTTGACCGTTTGTTTCTTTTGGCCATTTAGGGCTCACTAGTGACTTGGGTGTCAACGCAAAGCTCTGGACTGGTCTTTTCAGGGCCCTTGACAGCGGCTGGCAGTGGATTGAGGGCAGTCCTTTCAGATACCTAAACTGGGCTCCAGGTAAGTGCACTTTTCTGAAACAATGATCAGCATCTGAGCCAAAATTCTCTTCTCTTCCCCAAATTCCTTTTACCTAATTCCTTTGGTTTCACAGAGTTTTCACAGATTACAGGGGATTRTGGGAAAGGTAGGATATTACAGTAATAGGGATCACACCAGAGATGGATCACCATTAATTCTGAATTTCCCAGAAAAAGTGGATAGCTCATCTAAGAAAACAGTTAAAAACAAATATCTACAGCTCATTCTATATTTTTTTTCTATCCACAATTTTCTCACCAGGCATATTATTCAAATCAAACAAAAAACTCATGAAAAATCATATGAAGAGAATGTGAAGAAAAGAGAAAAAAAATGAAGAGAAACATTGCATAAAAAATATTTTCAATTGTTCTTCTCAGTTACTGCTTATGACATTTATTTGATGTACATTATCTTAGGAAGTTTCCACTCTTTTCTTAGCATCTAAGTCATCATCTTGCATGTTGCTATATTACGTATTTTCTCAATAGCTGTTATGACTACAGGGAAATCCAAAGGGTGAGCATTCCCGTGGAATTAAATACACATTTCATGTCCAGTGTTTAACAGTAAAGGATGTTGAGTTGCTTGCAATACTACCACCCCATAAGGAATTTATATAAAAGCTTTATTTGTATAAAGTTTTTTTTCTGTATGCTGCAGTACTTCAAACACGCTGAATTTCTTCTTAAGCAGTGCATGGGAGAAGAGCAAGTCTCATGTCTGAAATGTTGGCCCTCTCGGCCATACCAGTGGTGCTCCCTCATCTCCTCTCTTGGGAATTATTGCTCTAAAGAATAATATGCCAGTGGCTTGGCAGCTGCAAAAGACTTGTGTGTTCCCTCCTGTAATGAGGTAAAAATTTTCAGTGTTAACAGAGGGATTCTCTGTATGTTGTGCCTCTTTCCTAAAGGAAATCCCTCTGTGGAATCTGGAAAAATATGTGGGACCTTCCAAGGTAGAAACGGCAAATGGGAAAACCAGGTATGTGATCGGAAACTGGGATATATCTGCCAAAAGAGAAACTCCTCCTCAGATTCCTCCACTATTGCCTCAGGTAAGTTGGTCAAAAAATAAGGGTAATTTTGCAGTGAGTGAGAAATACTGGGAGGATGCCATATATGAAATGACAGTATATTGTCAAAACAAAAGGGCTACACTTGTTGACCTGGGTCAAACTCTGAGAACACTTTAATTTTCTGGCTCATTTTAAAGATGACGTCTAGATGTTGTTCACCATTTTGAAAAGATCCCAGGGGACTAAAGAAGGCAGGATTATGTGTTTATTCATGTTATCCAGACCACAAAATACTGAAGAATATCCTGTGCTCTGAAAAATACACTAAAGGTGTGTTCTGCAAAAAGATGTGAGCCAGAGTTCATGTTCCCCCTTGCTCTCTCTGATCCTTTTTGCTCTATTTTGAAATGAAAAATTCAGAATATGGGGCTGCCACCTTTTCCCAATTGAGTTCCCTTTCCACCTGAGGCAAACTAGGTCTTGTCTATGTGAAGAAAATGGTGTGCAGTTACTTCACTTAGGAATTCCCAGCATGCTACCAACTCTACAGTAACTCCCTCAGCTACATATACTAGTATATAAGATTATTCTCTGGCTTGGGGGTTGAATGGCACATCAGAGCTGGCATCCTGTACATTCTGGCTGCATCCAGACAGCTTACTGGGAGTGGTTTCTGACCGATGCTAACCTCCAAACCATGCCTGGATGTTGCCTAGGGGAATGCAAATTTGCACAGGTCAAAACCATGTTCAGGGAGCATTGAACAACGTGGTTGAACACACGCCAATGTTGGGCGCACATCCTGCCTTCTTCAGTTTACTTTATAGGTGCAGACCACGTGAACCTTCAAAGCAGTGGAAGATGGTTGGCCATACTAAATTCACATCAAGAAAGAGCCACTGAACAAAGTGTGCAGCATTTCTGTGCAGCTGGGATTTCTGACGTGTCTGGTATAACATAAACATGTCTGGGCTCTTTGATACATGATTTGGGCTGTGCAGGAGCTCCAACTGGCTCCCGAGCACCTGGTGTTTCCAGAGAAAAAATATACAAAATCCCCAAAATTCACCARGATAAAGTCCCTGTGTAGGTAAAGAGGCCCTATTCTGCAAAACATGGCTGTATGCAGAGCCTCACTGAGGGGGATTTAACACGGAGTTGTGCCTTGCAAGTTTGCATGCCAAATTAGTTAGTATTTATTTAATCCTGTAAAAGAGTTTTTCGGTAGCTCCCAGCACAATTGGCATGGAAAAATCTATTTTGTATTCTTTGTGATCCTCAGACTTTTGTTTCTCTTCTCTGCCAGTATGTGCTCCAATATTTCAAATTCATGTCAATACAGGTAATTTTCTTTCTGATTAGAAGAAAGCACGAACAGGACTGCTCATTAATTGTTTGAAATAATTTTTTTAGGTGACTTAAAGCCTTTTAAATGCCCGAGGGAATGGGTGGCCTATGCAGGTCATTGCTATAGAATTTACAGAACACCCAAAATATGGAAAGAAGCCCAGTCTTCCTGTAGAAAAGAAGATGGAGAGCTGGCGAGTATTCATAATATTGAGGAGTACAGTTTTACAGTGTCTCAGCTTGGCTACAGTGAGTATTCCTGCAGGTCACTTTTTTATCTGGAATTATACTGTTGCTATTATTCATTTAATCATTGTAACCATGATCTTAAATGTTTTCAAAAAAGTCCTTCTCAGTCAAAAGCGGGTGTGAGATGTGATTGTTGCATTTTAAGACACACCCATACCTACAATTACCTTTGTGTTCCCAGAGCCAGATGATGAGCTGTGGATTGGTCTAAATGACTTCAGGGTTCAAATGTATTTTGAATGGAGTGATGGGACACCTGTGACTTATACCAAGTGGCATCACGGAGAGCCAACCCACACACGGAATAAGGCAGACTGCATCATTATGAAGGGAGAGGTAAAAATCACTGTCCCACTTTCATACATTCTTATGTCCTTTGTGCCCCCAAAAAGGAAAACATCTGTGACAAAAAAATGAAAAAAAGAAAAAAGGGACAGGGGCTTTAAAAGTTTTTTGTGAACTTGGTTAAATTCAGAATATCTTAGTGTGGAGGGAGACTGCAGACCAGATCTAGGAAGGTGTATGGTGGAGCACCAGAAGCAGTGAACTGCRCTGAGACTCGGTCTGCTCTGCAACAGTTACAACAAATCTCCGGTCCGAAACTGGTTGAAGTAACACATCATCCACTTTCAACATGACTGATCATAGCTGCATAGTACGATTCTTAGAGCAGGGACTTTCTTATGTTTCCCCTAAAACACCTAAAATATACGTTTATTAGAGCTACTTTGGAGGCTCGTATTACTGGAGGCACAAAAAATTAGGTACAAAAAATTCCATCTTGTTTTATACTCAGCATAAAATGACATATCATAATACTATGGAAAAAGACTTAAAGAATACATTTTTCATATTTTGTGTTTAGTTTATCCAGCATTTCCTTGCTATTGTCATCTGGTTATATGAGCATAATAAATACTATGCTGGTGAGAATGGAGTGGAACAGCGTGTTTCCTTCCTGCTCCCATCAGCCCCTGAACCTTTAATACATGCAACCCTCATTCTCACACCTCTGAGGAAACGTGGCCCTCACTGTCTTTATTGTGTTCCCTATTTGGGAGCTTTGGAGAAAGCATCAGGGCAAGGAAGAGAGCTGAAACAGCCTCAGCCATATGAAGGGAGAAGCGTTCTTTCTGAGGATGGTGAATATTCCTGTTGSATCTGGATTTTCTCTGGATTTCACTTCTCTCTGTTGTTTCTTCATACCATGCTCAGGATGGATTCTGGGCTGACAGTGCTTGTGAAACGAAACTCGGTTACGTCTGTAAAAGGAAATCTTTGGCAGAAGAATCAGGGGAAGCCGACGTTACTTACCCAGGCTGCCAGAAAGTAAGTGTAAAAAAAGGTCATTGCATCTTACTTTCACTCCCATGACGGTGAGTATCACAGAAGTCAATTATTTTGACTGTTCTTGGTGGAGCCCTAGAAAACTGTTAATTTGTATGTATGGATACTTCTCAGACTACTGGGAAAATTTTTTATTTATTTAACCAAAACATAGATCAACTTATTTTTTTCCCTCCCTTACATGCACACTTCACTCAGCTCTCTCCTAGTGCAGAACTGGTCACTTCACCCATAAAAGCTGCTCTCTGCAGAGCATGTCAGTATTTTTTCATGCTGTAACTCGCTGGTTTTGTGTTGCACGCAGCCGTCTCAGTTCAATCAATCTGCCACAGGAGGCAGCAATATTTGAGCTGACTGTTTTGCAGATTGTTTGTAGCCTCTTGCAACAGGTACACTTACACAACAAGAAGGCAGAGCAGGCTTTACCCAAGGAGCTGCAAAGTGGCTGTGAGCATGTTTGCCAGCTCCAAGTCATAACCACAGCTCATGGCTCGCAAAGACCCCTTGTGCCTCCTTTATCAAGGGGCAAGACACAGAGTTGTGGTTACAAAAGCTATGTTTGATTATCCTCTTTGTTTCTTCTCATGGCTTCTGACATTAATTTTGACTTGGGGTGTGGTATTAACGTGGCTTTTGGAAGTGTACTGTGCTGCACAAGCTGACAGCCCCTCCGGGCATCTCTGCTGTTGACACTGACAGGGCTGGATGAAGCACGGCTTTTACTGCTACTCCGTGGGGCAGTTACCAGCAACATTTTCAGAAGCAAAACAAATCTGTGAAGAAAACAAAGGTTACCTGGCTACTGTGACAGACAGGTATGGAAACATAATTCTTGTCCTTTCATAGGTGCAATCAGGATGGAAGGGCCAAACAGAAATCTCTTCCTACTTTGCAGTTTTTCATAGTGTCTCATGTGACACCACTCATTCGCTGGCAAATTTATGGTAGAACTGAAGAAGTATTACAAAATACATCAGGGGCTTGTATGTCATCAATACAAACATTTAAGCCATTGCTAACATCTACATTATTGCTGGCCCCAGGAATTAAAAAATTGAGTCAACCACCCAACAGCTCTGAATTGCCAGATTGTTTTAAAACTTATTGAACTAAAAATAAACAGATAAACATGGACCCACTTATTTCTTCWGGATTTGAGCTTTTCAGCCTTTTCTTTGCAACAGGCAGATCTGGAAAATTACCCTTTTTAGAATAAAAATAGATTTTTTCCCTAGAGTAACAAGATTTAAAGATGTAGACCTTATCATAAAGCTCAGTAAAACACTAGCACTTATTTATACAGAATGAATAACACATATGCATTAACACAGTACTGTTTGACTTGTGTTGTTCATTGTGCAGTACAAAAGGAGAATAGAATCACTCTAAATTCTAAACATGATTTACATTACCAAAATATAAAATAAAAATTAATTTATATGACAATTAAAACTATAAAAGTAAGATCATTACCTTTGCTTCAATCCATACTTATCTTTTCCCACATCACCTTTACCAGATTTGCTACAATGAACTGTTTGAAGAAATGAACAAATTATGATAAAATGTTTGGTACTTATCCTTCACAGATATGAACAAGCTTTTTTGACTTCTGTAATTGGATTCAATCCAGCAAAGTATTTCTGGATTGGTCTCTCAGACATGGAGGAGCAGGGGACGTTCACATGGGCCGGTGGGGATGCAGTCACCTTCACTCACTGGAATGCAGGAATGCCTGGTATGTGCCACAGGGGCCACCGAGTTTCTGCTCTGGGGGCCTGAGAAGTGAAGGTTTGGAAGCTAAATAGTGGTTTTGAAACTCTGCTGGCATAAAGTGGCAAAAACAACATTGCAACTTTCTGTTTGTGCTAAAGGGATTAAATCAGGGATCATGGTAGCTCCTTCCAGTAGACCACCTGGGACTGCATGTGTCTGTTGGTATCATTCACTCTTTGTTGTTTGATGGTTTTGATAGGTGATGCATAGTGTAATGTAAAAAGAATTTGATAAAATTTATTTATGATTTAATTGAAATGCATGTGAGCTACTGTGAGCTATTGGCATCCAAACACAGTGGGGACAGGTTACATTTATTAAGTAGCATATGCTTTGAGAAGATGCAGCTGTTTATCAATAAGGTTTAAAAATTTTACGTTTCATGAAGGAAGCGAGTCAGGCTGCGTGGCCATGATAACAGGAACTTCAGCTGGATTATGGGATGTTTTGAACTGTGAAGAAACAAACATGTTTCTCTGCAAGCAGCTGGTGGAGGGAGTGACGCCCCCTCCTCCTCCAACGACGACCCCTCTCCCATCGTGCCCAGAGGGATGGCAATCCATTCCTCAGAGCAGCTCCTGTTTCAAAGTAGGTGTTTAACTTCTGAATGCAAACTCTTGTCATTTCAAATGAGAAATCGCTTCGTGTATGCATGGAAGGTAGATTTCACCCTGTCTACCTGATGATAGGTAGTCTGTGGTAACGTGTCTCCAGCCATCCCCAGGCGGTGTGTCAGGGAAGTGCTGGAAAGTGCTGTATGTAGGTTGAACTGAAGTTTGGAGTCACAGGCACTGTGAGATGATAGGAAAAGCAAAGTTGCAATAGTCAAATTTGATAGATGACCACAGACTTATGGTTGCACAATTAAATAGTAAGTGATAAAACTAGAGACCAGGAGACCAGAAGAAAGATAGAAGCCCAGAATGCTGTTTCTAAATTTCTGTAATACCCAGTACAGTATTTAATTGTCCACTTTTTATAGATTTTTCAGGGAGGAAGGGAGAAAATGCAAACATGGTTTGGTGCAAGAGATTTTTGCAGAGCCATCGGAGGAGATCTGGCATGTATCCACAGTGAAGAAGAACAAAACCTAATAGTTGGCTTGTAAGTATCTGCACAGTCCAATGTTTGTTAAAAAACCATTTAAAAAATGACCTTTCTGAAAGACATAAAGGATTTCTGATGATCAATTTCTACTTCGCAAAGACGGTGTATATCCTTGCAAAGTGGCAGAAGGAAATGGGTAGAAAGAGGTGAGCAAGGGAAGGTGGTGCTATGCATTGAAGTAGCCTGAACATACACAAAAGTGAAAGAAGGATCATCAAAATTGGTTTCAACTGAGTTTAGTTCAAAGGGATAAAACTGATCTTTTTAGCTCATTTGTAGTTGAGCAGCAGATGAAATACTCTTGATTAAAAGAATAGTTTGTGCTGCTTCCTTTCCTTTTTTAAGGGGAAAAATTGGGAGGCTAAGGAAAGCCTGACCTATTGATGTGCTTATATAAATGTTTAAATCAAGCCTGTGAGAACATGCAGGTCTGAATTTGGATGCCTAAGCTACTTGGTCAAACCAAGACCTTAAAATATATTTTCATTTAACTCAGTGTTTGTGGACTCATGACATATGTGATCCTTCCCATGAAGCTCTGTGTTTCACTGCTTCCTGCCACATGCAGTGCCAGGGTGTTTTTCCCCACATGGCAATTGAACGATTACTTTATATGACTGTCTCAGATGATACTTCAAGCATCAAAACACTGAGAATAACGTAATGATCTATATTCTTCTTTATTTCACACCCTGATTGTCTATATTTGTAATCATTCAGAAAGAGAGATTATCTTCACTTATCTTACTGGATGGGTTTAAGTGCCTTGGACTCTGACAGCGGATTTATATGGAGTGATGGCTCACCAGTGAGTAAATAATTTATTGCTCCAGCTTTTTGTCTAATTTTCCATGTATATCTTGGCAGACAGCTCTCACAACTCCTCCTATGCAAGCCCCAAGTGACCTTAAGTCTTTACTACCCGATTCCACTCTAGGAATTAGTTTTTATCTTTTGATAGTTCATATTTATAGATAACAGTATGACATTTAGAGTAATGAAATACCACCAAAGGTGATGGAATATCTCTCTTGCTCTAAGCAAATCTGGTTGTACTAATCTCTATATTCCCATTTGTCATTTACTGTCAGAAATAATTTTGTATGTCTACACAAGCTAGGCTTTGTTGCCCTCTCAGTCTTAAGTAGATCAAGGTCTGCAAGGCCCATGTCCACGTGGCAGCACTGATGCATTGTCTCAGGTTGAAACATCAGAGCAGGATAACCAATCCAGGGGTCAGAGGAAGGTACTTAGATACTTCTTTCTAGAGCTTGACAGAAGAACTTAATCTCTCCTGTTAACAAAGAGGGCAACAACTTCTTGGCTTACTAACATGGCTTATAAATACACAGACGAATCATTATGCTATGCAAGGGTCATGTCCTTCTCCTTGCAAGGTCTGGCACCAAAGCACAAGATGGACCATGAAATCAAATGAAGTACATTTTTCTTTAATAGGATGATATAAGACAATTGTTTCACTTTAAAAGGAAAATAGTAACAAAGCTGTGTTTCTACTATAGGTAAATTTTGAAAAATGGGCAAATGGAGAACCAAACAATTATGATGGAAATGAAAAATGTGGCGTGTTTAATGGCTACAATAATATGAACTGGAATGATTTATTTTGTGAACATATGCAGGACTATGTTTGCCAAATAAAAAAAGGTAGGATGACTTTCTTCCTTGAGCCACTTTTAGAGACAGATAAGAACATCCTTTCCAGGTCAGATCACACTATCTGCATGTATTAGAGCCAGCTGTGCCATCAAGCACAATGAAACACTTAATACATTTTAATTTAAATAAAAGCAGTTGAAAACTATGAATTCGTCCATGAGATATACACGTGTAAATTTGGGATGTATATGCAGCATGTTGACTAAGTGAAATCCAGCAGCCTAAAGTTGTGCATAGCTTCTGTAAGCTTAACTTGTGATCAGCTCTAACATGGTATTTTGCTGAGTGTAACACCTTTTTTTCAGTTATTCTGAGAAATTCTGTGACAAAAATAAGCATACTGAGTAATCCTTAAGATTAATTTTATTCCTTGGAATTAAAATGCTAACAACTCTATAAATATATTTAATTGAGAGATGTCTGAGAAACGTAATATACTCAGATATTGTTTTACATTGCAGGAGCATCACTGAAACCAGAGCCTACTTCCACATTCAGTAAGTCTTGTACTTCCAATAACAGAAATAAGTTAACATATAATAATAATTTGTATTACAGACTGCTTAATGTTTTGCCTTGCAGATTATGAATATGTTGTTAGTGAAGATGACTGGATAATATATAAACACAAGGAATACTACTTCAGCAAGGAACCAATGCCTATGGAAAAAGCCAGGGACTTTTGCAAGAAGAATGGTGGTGATCTTGCTGTCATTGAGAGTGAAAGTGAAAAAAATTTTCTTTGGAAATATGTAAGAAACATGTTTTTCTTCAAAAATGCACCGTTCTGTCCTGCACTGAGGCACCTTTTTCAGCTGGCTTGTGAAATATTAGAAAGTGGTCCCCATCATAAAAAAAATCAGTGCCACCTTTCATGGGCTTATCTACTTAGGAGCGTTACCATAATCATTATTTTGATAAATTGCTACATGAAGACAAATCCTCAGCTTCTTTTCAAGAACACTCTCAGGGTGCAACTTTCAAAAACCTTGTTCTGTTTAGCTGGAAGCTACAGTTACTAAGTATATTTTGTTTTCCAACTCATTCTCTTCACAGAATTCAAGAAAAGATTTTTCCCTTTTTTTGTCAAAACAGATTTCAGTTTTTCAGTAAAAGGTTTAAGCCAGAATATTTACTAATAGGAAGAGAATAACTTGATGATGATATATTATTTTGGAAATAGTTTCATACTATTAAAACCAAATATGATTCCATACTTTCCTCCACATGACTACGTCCTAAACCCCACCATTTACTTGTAGCCTTTTGGCAAATTCTCACTATGCTTTCCTAAAACTTTTTAAAATACTGATTTGTTTTATAGCCTACTTAAGAGGTCGTTCTAATCTTCTTAACATAGCTTTTTGCTCCATTTCTTTTTYGTCCCATTCTGCTTTTTTTTTTTAAGTTTAAATACTGGAAATTTGAGGAAAATTTTGCATTTTGCAGTTCAGGCACATAATCCCAGCAACTCCCTGCACATTGCATACTATGCAATTGTACAACTGAAACTAAAGCGGTTTTTGAGAGCTTGCTTATTTTATTTGAAATCTGTTTTCTTACAGCTCGTTAAAATTCTTTTTTTTTTTTTTTTTKTTTTAGACTTTCTATAAAGACTGGGGAAATAACTTTTATATTGGCTTAAGTGTGAGCCTTGACAAGACATTCCGGTAAGTAAAAACAAATTAAGTTTGTCAGACTCATAATGTGAATATTTGGCATGGCTGTCTGTAAGAGACTGCTTGAAGTTCAACGACTGGCAAAACCTGTCTACAGCCATGTCTTGACATAAAGTTTTAAAATATGATTCTGCTCCTCAGGGGAGCACTTCTCCCATAATATTTGCACTATCTATTTCCCCTTCTTTTGGTTCTAATACTCTGCTTTTGTATTGTGAGGCTGAGATGTTCACTCACAGTCAGTGCAGTGTCATCCCCTTTTCCTTGTTAGATGAAAGATAAAATTGGTTGGAGGTCTCTAGGATGTTCTAGATGGTACTTGCAGACATTACTGAATATTCAAATGATCAAAGAAAAAGAACCCTCAAAACCTGCAGTGAGAGGCATCATGGTGGTTTTTAGAGGTGAAATATCGATACTGGAGAGCCCTTGTCTGGAAGGTAATTTCCAGATGCTTGTACTGTCGGAGCCCAGGGCAGGACAGCTTCAGGCTGTATGGAGTCATTACTCTTCTACAAATGTCTTTGGAAACAAAGTGCCCTGGGTATGTCCTAAAGCTTCCCTGGAGCCTTAGACGAGTTATAGACATATTTCTCCTGTGGCACTCCTCTCCCCTCTGCAGCCACAACTCACCCCCACCTCTTTTTCTAGTGCCTTCTCCTGGGATTTGAAGCTTGGTCAGATGAGTCTCAGCCTCTTCATTTCAGTCTTTCTTCTGTTACCTCAGGATGTCTTTCTTGGCCACAAGCCACAGAGACTAGATAGTCTCATATCCTGGAGCTCCTTCTTTCTACATCACATCCACTGCTCAGAAAACACTGTTGTTTGTCCAATTCTCCCTTGCTTCCTCACTAGTTTCATCCTCCTCCCTGTTGGATAATGGTGCCACTATTTGCCTTTATATTATTCCTCCCAGTTTATTTATGTACTGTTTTTTCCTATTTGGCTCAGGAAAATTTGCAAGTGGGAGCAGCTAGGCATCCTCGCAGAATTCCTTATTTATATTTTACTTGCAAAAGCACACATATAGCTGCTTAGTCTCCAAAACACTAAATTGCCCTGGAGCTGATACCTGAAGTCTCTCAGTCTTGGCAGATTCCCCACTTGACTCTCCCCCTTCTGCTGAGCTTTTTCACTTTTTTCTAGGCTACTTTTTGAGAATAAATTTGTGAATCACCAAACTAGGAAATGATTGTTGCACAACTGAAAGTAATAGCTGTATAATATTAAAGATTTCCTCTGTTTAACAAAATGGTTCCCAGTGGTCCCCAGTAGGTGGTTCAAGGCTCGCTCTTACCCTACGAGGTCTTACATTATTGCTTTTGGACCCAGGAAATTGCTAAACTAGGCTCAGATTTCTGTTTCTGTGCTCCAGGCAAAGCCAGGTCCAGTGCTACACTGGTGAGTTTCCTGCAGGCTATCAATGCTCAGAGACCAAGAAAAGCTGGGACCACCAGTTGAGATGATTAGTTCAGACCTAGTCCAGGTCAACAGAGCAGGCAGTTGACACACAGATATTTTTTACTAATTCCAAGTGGAAGGTCTTGTTTTTCTTTTACCAGAGAACAACATGTGTTTGTAAGCTAGGATATAGGAAACTCTAATACGTCCTTTACAAAGAAATATTAACTAATTCAACTGAGAATTATTATTCCCCCAAATGACTTTCAGATGGATGGATGGAACTGCAGTGAACTACGTTGCCTGGGCTCCAAATGAACCCAATTTTGCAAATAATGATGAAAACTGTGTGGTCATGTATACCCAAACAGGTGGGTGCTGTAACAACATTCAGTCTGCACGGTGTGGCATAGGCTTGGGAGGGCTTCATGTGCAAGGGTGGGTAAGTTATAACGCTGAGCAGGCTGATGTTTGACAGAGTGTTTAAAAAGCATAGGAAAATAAATCATGTTGTCTTCTTCCATTTATGCACTTTTAAAAAATTCAACTCTATGTAGCTAACACATTGGATTACATCTGCAATTTGATTCCTAGTTTTGTCAGAAAATTTCAAAGTGAACAAATCAGTTAAGTATCAGACCATCTGCAGATAGAGTCAGTATTGTTTTTCCTCTAACCTCTGTCCATTTTATGACTACCTCTCAAGGACATCAGCYGTCTGTTATTGCTTGTGCAGTTCCTAAAAATCTAGGGCTTGGGCATGGCTTTGATTATTACTAAAAAATGTTATACACTATTTTAATTAAAATAAATACAAATATCCTTTAATACAAAAAGTTGGAAATAACTGTGCTTACACTAGCCAAGTACTTAGTCTCCTTTGGAGCAGTTAATCTCTTCTAGTTATTTTTAGTCTCAAAATCTATAGCTGAGGTAATCTTCCTAGGCTCTGTTAGAGGTCAATGGAAGGAAGTGAACAATTTTAGGGAGTAAATACTATCTGCTGTTTTGGAGACCTTCTTTAAGATAAGATGAATTATGTCCTTAACTTCACTGAATTATAATGACAATATCTCCATTAAACATAAGGTGTGATTAGCCTTGCTGTAGATAGTTACCTTGTAACTGTCTGCAGCTAATGAAATGAATGCCGTTTTCTTATTCATTCCTGATCTGTAAAATAGGGATGGTGATGTTAATGTTATATTCTTACATCACACTCCTGTAGGGAGAAAAGATACCCGGACTCAGGTAGTAAGGTAACAAGGGCCAAGTACCTTATATAGACAGAGTGATCCTAGAGATCTTACAGATCTTAGAGAGGTGAATTAAGCATTTGAACTAAAACTCCCCTCTGGCAATGCTATGGGTTTTCAATACTGAAATATTTCTGTTCTTAGACAAAATATTCATATTCTGAATTTTGCTGGAAACCTGAATATTTCTAAGGAACATAAAAAATACTCATTGTTTCTGGGGGAGATAAATACAAATATGGTTATCAGTTCCACTTCCTGCGATAGATTTAGAATCATAGTATCATAGAATCATTAAGGTTGGAAAAGACCTCTAAGATCATCAAGTCCAGCCATCAACCCAACACCACCATGCCCACTAAACCATGTCCCTAAGCACCTCATCTACACGTCTTATAGAATCATAATTTGCTTTAGGAAAGGACACYTTTTATCCCAGTCTCAGTTGCATTTAGTTTTTCTTTTATTCTAATTTGCTTTCAGGTACATGGAATGATCTCAACTGTGGCAGCGTTGAGTTATTCATCTGTGAAAGGCTTAACAATACTGTTCGTCCAACCATTGCTCCCACTTCACCACCACCAAAGGGTGGGTGTCCAGAAGACTGGCTCCTCTTTGATAACAAGGTGCAGTATGAAATGTCAGTATATTGTATTTTAAGAAAAGCAGAATAACAACCATCTGTGGTTCAGTTTTTCAGTTGTGGTAGAGTTTTCAGTTATCACAAAATATGTTCTGATTTTGTATATTTAAAGACTCTAAAAATACGGTTCCTGAAATAGAAATTATAGCCGCTGTTGCGATCACAACAGTTATGAGAGAGGTCATGAGACGTACAAGAAGAAAGCCTCATCTTATATTTTTGTTAGTCTTYAGTGTTGCCAAGGATGGCTGAGCAACTTTCCTTGTGTGGAGCTGTTGTTATGTTCTCGTTTACTGTGCTGAGCTTATCTGGCTGTCACAGGTTGCCTGGACACTTATTCGTCCCTTGCCTACTATGCACTGGCTCTTAAGCCACTAAGGCAGCTTCCCTTGAGCAAATTTATCAGGTTTTTTATATAACCAAATACCTGTTAAGGTTTTTAAGCAATTCAGTTATAAGCTTCATCACACTTTATTATGTAAGATCACTCTTAGCCTTCTCAAAAGACAAAATTTCAGGATAAGAGAGTGTATGTATTTAAAATCCATAGGTTGTCATCAATGATGCTATAAAAGCTATAAACCAACAGTGTACACTGTTGAGAATACATCTAGCAATGAAGATAATCCTTGGTTACGCTGCCTCGTCTAGCTCCATCTCTCTTTTGGCTAAGTCAAAATATGATTTCAGTTTGATAGAGCTCCTTTGTTTGAGACACACTGGCTGCTGTCTCCTCTTTCCTTTCCTCTCTCAGCCCTGGGGAAAAGAGTCACAAACTCAGAGTTTGTTCCATTTCATAGTGCTCTCTCAAGCTAAAATGTCTCTCTCTTCCTCACCTCCTGGAAAAGGAGTTTCCAGAGGTTCCATCCTTGACTCTTCTCTGAGTGTTTAGACACCACTTCTGACTGTCATGGAGCTACCTCCCTTTTGCCCAACTTTTTCCCCAAATTGCCTCATTAACTTCTCAGTTGCATGCTTTAATCAACACATTTATGTTGCTTGACTCTGGCAAAGCTGTCTAATGACATCTTGGTTAAATCTCGTAGATCATATGACAAGAAATGGTAAATTCATGGTTTTCTTTGTAATGTCAGAATCATTCTCTTTCTGTGATTATCCTGTGAGAACCAAACCTAGTATAAGAAACAGGGCAACAGAAGCTGAGATGTTTAGCTTCAGTAACATGTCTTATCCTTGTTTGTTTTCTGAGGTCTTCTTAGGCATTCCTCCCACAAAGTCACACCTCAGAAGTGTGCTCAGAAGCTTTAACATAATTTCTACTGAAATCATTAGACTGACATATTCCTTCTTCTAACTGTATGCTAAAATATTGGGGTTTATGCTAGTTTTCTAGTATAGATCTTCTCTTTCATAAAGACCTAAAGACAAGCTAGAAAGGACTGTTAAATAAGCTAATCTCCCTTCTTGCTTAAAATATCCAGCTTATCTTGTTTGTTACAGAGTTGCTTTCACTGGAAATTAAAACGCCATCCAGTTACCAATTTGGCACACTTCTCTTTTTCAGTGTTTCAAAGTATTTGGCCTTAATGATACATTGACATGGCATGCTGCGCGGAACAATTGTATTTATTTTGGAGGAAACCTGGCTACTATATCAAAAAAGGAAACACAAGGTATAAAATACTAATGTTTTGATACTGGATGAGACATCAAGTAATTCCTGATAAACAGATTAAAACAGATGTTATAGCTTCTGCAATATATACTATTATTTATGCCATATTAATATCAAGTTATGTTGAATGAGAAATTGCACCTTTTGAAAAATGCTTGCATAAGTTTTAGTGTCTCAATTAACTTTTAAAATCATAGCTCTGGGGCTAATATAGGATGTACAAAGGAATTCATACTGTTCAAAAATTAAGATTTTATATTAGGGGCTTGTCATATAACAAAATGTCCATATTTTGGGTTTTTTTAAGTGTACATGTAAAAATAGCACACAAAAGGAGTAACATCCAAAACAAATCACTGTTCACCTAGCTGCTGAGCCAAATGCTGTGGGTGTCAGTGGAGGATGTATCCTCAGGCAGCAGAAGGTTCCAATGCTGGAGTCCCAACTTCCCCCTGTTCCCCTTGCTCTGCTGGACCTCATACTGCTGGTCAGCATGTTGCAGGTTTTTTAGTGAGGCCTTATGTTTGCTCGGGAAATGTAATGGTCCTGAGGGCTGCACATGGACCATCTCCCAGCTCACTCCATCAGTGCTTGTGGTTTATGCTTTTTTCTGTAGCAGAGCAAGGACACTCGAAGAACAGTCTTTTAGTGGAAAGTCAGTCTAGGCAGGAGCTACGGGAAACAGCATCTGGCCTTCCAAAAAGCTGAGGTCTCAGTATATGTATACTTGGTTAACATGTAGTTTTATTTGTGTTATGCCTGTTTAGAAACCAAGTTGTTAAGTATGGTTAACAAAGAAGTTACCAAAGAAGAAAATGGAGTGCACAGTCTGCAGACTCATTTTCTATGTGCCAAGTTGTAGAGTACTCATGTTAATTTCTGTAAGACCATTAAAACATTTTCCCTGCTTCCTCAGATGATCAACAACACAGAAGAGTGTACACATAAATTTCTTAAAAAATGTTGAAAGCAATTTTATGTATCAAAATTTGCCCATCTTTGAGTTTGTAAATACTTTTTCGGACTTTAATATCAGATGACTATCTATTCTTTTTATTTTTATCATAAGATTACCACTTTATTAAAAAAGAGAAAACCAAAACTCATCATCCTGGTTCCAGGCGCTCTAGAGTCTGCACTGTTGGGGAAAGGTGCATTCAGTTTCCCTCCTTGTACAATTTTTCTTTTTTCCTTCAGCTTTCCTCATGTCCCTCTTAAAAAATGCTGCAACTGATGCTTGGATTGGGCTGAACGACATAAATCAGGAGCACACGTACTTATGGACAGATGGAAGCCCAGTTTACTACACAAATTGGGTGAAAGGTTCCCGAAGTTATTATAGTAAGGTAAACATTAATTTCTGGTTATCACTCAAACATTATAACTTTGGTAGATGAATGTATGTAGCTACAACTGTATTTTCTGTAAAGTTTCCTTTATGAAGATTTTTAGTGATCTTGTTGCTTTTGAAAGCAGAGTAGTCATGTGGGAGATCTACCTTCACAAATTTTTTTCAACTTCTGTGTTTTGTCATGAATTTTTTGTTATGAATCCAGACAGATGTTTGGAAACATTATGCAAAACTCAGACAAGTGAGCATTTCCCTCACTTTACCATGACTGATCAGGAGAATCAAATAAACCATAGCATAGCAGTAACTGTATAATTTGGGATACAGTGAATGTTATTCAGACTTGATGAAAATACTCAGATAACTGTGTATATTTACATTTCTTAGCACTGAGCTTATTAAGATAAATGCGTTGAACAAAATCCTTAAAAGAATGAGGCTCTGGATCTTCCTTTCTCATTTTTGTCTTCTCCCTTTATACCTTCTATTAAATCTTATAGAATCATAGAATCATTAAGGTTGGAAAAGACCTCTAAGATCATCAAGTCCAACCGTCAACCCAACACCACCATGCCTACTAAACCATGTCCCTAAGCRCCTCATCTACACGTCTTTTAAATACTTCCAGGGATGGTGACTCCACCACTTCCCTTGGCAGCCTGTTCCAATGCTTAACCACTCTTTCAGTAAAGAAATTTTTCCTAATGTCCGATCTAAACCTCCCCTGGCGCAACTTGAGGCYATTTCCTCTCGTCCTATCGCTAGTTGCTTGGCAGAAGAGACCAACACCCACCTCGCTGCAACCTCCTTTC
>JAYKAV010002486.1:115880-132716 GCA_035582835.1 Phoebastria nigripes | reverse complement strand
TGGCTCTCTTTTTGTCGTTAATGTATTTGTAAAAACATTTTTTGTTGTCTCTAACAACAGCGGCCAGATCTTCCTTCTGAAAGATCTCTTCCGCATGCTTTGAAACTTTCAGCACTGCTATACCGTTTTGTGTTTAATTGCAAGACAAAACTGAGTGTTATTCAATAATTTTAAAATGGCTAAAGTAGCATACTGTACTTCATAGTACTACTTCTGTACTCCTGTGCTAGCTTTACCAAGTTTCTCTCTTTTTCGTAACAGAATTGCTTTGAGTCCTGCTAAAATGGAAAAAGTTATGTGAGGTCCAACCTCTGCTGCCATCCAGGCTAGAGCTGGGTTTTGGGATCTCCAGGACTTCCCCATCTCACACATGCATACACTTTCTGTAGAAGGCTATGCCCATTTCCCTGCACAAGTTGCTCCACATACACCTTCCTTCACTTGCAGCCAAGACCTGGCCTACTGCTCCTGAGGGGGTTTGGCGGGAGCATGAAGTTAGGCTGATATGGTGGGGAGAGCTGCTGCCTCCCGCTGCATAAAGCCAAGCAGCAGCTTCTCATGCTGTGGGAGGAAAAGGAGGAAGGTAAAGAGCTCAAACTGCAGCGGAAAGGGTTTGGGAGGTGTCCCCTACAAAAGGTTGTTTCCGATTGCTACCTCTGCTACCTTACTGCACTGTGGTGACAGCTTTGGATCCTAGTGCCGGATCGGGGCAGGAAGAGGATTTCAGCTCTCCAGGCAAACTTCAGTGCTGAGGAGAGTTTCCCCATAACCTCCAGGAAAACAGCAACAGAGCTGAAATGTCCCGTGGGCCAGACCTAGCACATGTATGTCTACTTGCATACACACGCACACACATGCATGCACAGAGATTATATACATACAGATAGTCCCAGACGCTTCTTTCTGCCTCTGTGCTGTGCTTTGAACTCCCTCCATCATCCAAGTACAAACTTTCCTAGGGCTGAGTTGTAAATGCTTATTGTCATATTACTGCTCCTGACCATTGCTTGTATGAGTTCATATATATGACCTTCATATTATTCATCTGCGTGTGCCTGTGTGTGATAGGTGAGTCTGTATATCCAGCAGGAGTAGGAATGTCTCCTATCTATACACACGTTTTTCTTGTTAATCTCATTTCCCCTGTAGGATGACTGTGTCTTTATGATGAAGAACCCTATTGAACAGGCAGGGAAATGGAAAGATGAAGAATGTAAAACAAGCAAAAGCTACATATGCCAGAAAAATTCTGGTGAGTTTTCTTTCACCACTTTCTAGTACAGCTGATTTATTGTGGTTATGTCAAACTGGTGTTAAAAGTGACTTTCCCGTATTCAACCCTATTTTAACTGAAATTAATCTGACAGTATCACATGCACTACAGACCATTGTAACAAATGAGYACACATTTTATTTTTTGGAGGAAAACTCTTAACCTTTCCTATTTTAAGGGCTAGACCAGTAAAGAACAAAAATAAAAATATMTATGGATCATCATGTATTTTGCTATTTTTGGTGATCAGGTGGGAGAGAGAGAGAACAGTACTTTGTCTTTTTATGGGTAAATTCTTCAAAATGAAATTCTGCTGTTATACTTAAAAGCACTGCAACTTCTTTATTTTGAAAAACTGCCCTGCTTGATTTCCTTTATAGTCTTACTCAGGCAGTTTCATCAGCAGCAGTTATATCCCTCTGCTTGGTCATGGTGTGCTTACCGTACCCTGTTCCTTGTCAGAAATACAATAAATGCTACTACTTCATGGAAAAAGTGGAGGAATTGTTCCCTTTAATGCCCTACATCATTACAGTATGCTTTGGGAAGGTCTAGAGCTTACAAGGCATGTTCCTGGAGGTGATACAGGTATTTATGCTAAAAGGTCATTCTGACAAGAATTAGAAAATTTTGTCACAGAACATGAAAACATGGCTTTCATCACTGCAGTGATAGTTGGGACACATCTTAATTTGTTATTCCAGCCTCTCTTAATTACTTGACTACTCCAATACACTAGATCTTCTCTCAGTGTTATATGTCTAGCCAGTATAAAGCGTTTTACTTTTCTTTTTGTTTGTTTGCTCGTTACAGACCCCAAACTGCAAAACTCCCAACCCATAGTTCCGATGTTTGGCTTTAATAATTATGGTGATGACCGCTATGCAGTCATCAACTACAAAATGAGCTGGGAAGAAGCACAAAAGAACTGCAGAGACCAGTTTGCAGAACTCGCCAGTGTTTTGGATCCTTATGTTGAATCTTACCTGTGGTTACAAATATTAAAGCACGGGGAGCCTGTATGGATTGGTCTTAACAGCAACACAGTGAGTCCATCAAATGCTTGTGACAATAATACCGCTACTCTAGATCAGCATAGATCAGCCGTATTTCTTGCTCAGACGTTGACAGGATTCACTGCTGCGGGCGCTGTTTGCTCCAATGTGAGTGCTATCAGTCGGATCCGTGAAYGTGTGGCAGGCATCAAAACCTTGCTGAGGTACCTGACTTCCCTCCGCCTCAGGGGTTTTACACATCTAAATGTTTGGCCATAACATAAGTGAGAACTGCCACAGCCCACAATTCAAAGGCCACCAAGRATGTAGCTGCATTAGACAGTGGCTTCAGCGGTAAAAGTGGCTATGGAGTTTCCACTTCCTACGCCATGGCCTACCACACGCTCATGTGGGGGAGCATTGCTGTTTCTGAAGACACACTGTGGAGCACACCATGGAAGCAACCTGGGTTAAAAATAGTTCTTTCTTTGTGAGGTTATTTTAAGTTTTGTTTTAATTCACAGCCTAGCGCTACCAGAACTTGTGCTGGGCAATAGGGGAAATGGCAAGGTGCAGCGTAGAGGCAGGAGCAGGCCTCTGGCAATGGGGACACCTTAGGCTGGTTTTTGGAGCTGAAGCCAGTGCCTTGTGAAAAACTGCCAACAAACTCAGTCAGTGAAGAGTCGAAAGATCTGAAAGGGGAAGCATCTATTAGAGGCATGTAAAAAGAACATGAAGAAAGATGATGTAGCTGGGTGTTTGTGGAACTGGAGTTGTGAGGAAATCAAGAGGAGAGAGCTAGAGCCAGAGCCTGGTGGGACACAGGACTGAGAGAGGGCASAGGTGCTGAGGTAAGAGGAATGGGAGCTGCACTTCAGTGAAAGCAGGCACTGGGAAACCAGGATTAGAAAGGAATCTGGGATGAAACGTGGCCAAGGACTTCAAAGGAAAAAGGACAGGAAAGGAACTGGCACAAAGAACTGGATGGGAGCCTGCCTCCAAAGATTGCAGGAAGAAGGGCTAGGCTGCGCAGGATGGGGTGACAGGAGCCATGGATGTGACTAATGTCGGTCATCCTCTGCAAATAGTGGTGAAATCCACTGAAAAAATACATGCTTAGCTCATCTGTAGTAGCTGGTCCTTGCAAGAACTAGAAACGTATCACAAGCCCTGTTAGCATGGGTGGCAAAGGTCTGTGGTGCGTGCCCCATGAAAAACGTCATCAATATTCTGCTTTTTCTATTTGCTTTCTAAATATATAGAGAAGCCTGTGTTAGAGGATTGCTAACAATAGTTTCTCTGCAATCTTTATTTGATCTGTGTCTATATGTGGACTCCTTTGATAAAATCTTCAACTGTATATTCACATTTGTTACCGCAAGGCTCTTTGCCCATTTAGTGCATGAGGTGGATGGTGTGAATTGAATAACATAGGTTGCGTACTAAATAAACATCTGTAGGACCGCTGCCCTAACTGCTGTGGAGAGTGGAAGTCTGGACCAGACGGTTATGTATTCATGACAGAGGACAAATTAATTTTGTGCGAGAAACCGTGATTCTGATTTTTCCTAATTTTTACATACCTTTAAGTACAGTCTTAATGTTCTTTCAATCTAATTCTTGTATATGACATAATCATTATTGTCATTTGCTTTTAGACTCGTGGCCATTACATATGGTCAGATAGAAGGAGGAGCAGGTATCATAACTGGGCCAGTGGAGAACCAAATAAGAACACAGCCTGCGTCTATTTAGATTTAGATGGTTTTTGGAAGACAGCATCTTGCAATGAAACATTTTTATCTCTCTGTAAACAATCTGATGGTAAGTTGTGAATGGGARAAATGTGATTTGGGAGGCTGGAATTTAAATTAATGGCTTTATTTGAATTTAGCTTTTCCACATTGTCCTCGTTTGGGCTGGGATAGAGTTAATTTTCTTCTTAGTAGCTGGTGTAGTGCTATGTTTTGGATTTAGCATGAGAATAATGTGATAACACACTGATGTTTTAGTTGTTGCTAAGCAGTGTTTATACTAAGTCAAGGACTTTTCAGCTTCCCATACTCTGTAAGCAAGGAGGTGCACAAGAAGSTGGGAGGGAGCATAGCCCGGACAGCTGACCCAAACTGGCCAAAGGGATATTCCATACCATATGACATCATGCTCAGTATATAAGCTGGGGGGAGTTGGTCAGGGGGGCAGTGATCGCTGCTCAGGGACTGGCTGGGCATCAGTCAGCAGGTGATGAGAGGTTGCATCATTTGTTTTTCCTAGGTTTTGTTCCTCTCTCTCTCTTTTGTTGTTTTCCTTTTCATTACAATTTATTATTATTATTATTATTAATATTATTATTATTATTATTTTGTTTTGTTTTGTTTTATTTTATTTTATTTTATTTTATTTTATTTTATTTTATTTCAATTATTAAACTGTTCTTATCTCAACCCACGAGCTTTCTTACTTTTGCTCTTCCTATTCTCTCCCCCATCCCACCGGGGAGGGAGGGTGAGCGAGTGGCTGTGTGGTGCTTGGTTGCTGACTGGGGTTGAACCACAACACACATATGCAAAGATTGTGATAGATGGTGTATGCCTTGTGATAAMCTATTGCTTTTGTTATGGAAGAACTCCCAGATCCAGTCTGTCTTGAGTGATTTCCAGACACTTCATTTCACAGGCCAGTCAACACATGCACATCATAAAAACAACTRCAATATTTCATGCCACATGCAATAGTTCTTTTCTGCATCCTTATTTGTCAAGAACTGCAGAATTGATCAACTTTAGCCTAACTATAAATATATTAATGATATATTTTTACATTTAAAAGTATCTTTTGTAATATTGGGAGATAAGAAACTTCTGTCAGTGTAGCAGCCGAATTGATTAATATATATTTGTTAAAAGTATAAGATCCTGGGAAGCTTCTGCTGAGATACTTTAGAGCTCAAATATTGCACCTAATTTTCAAACATATTTTAAATTATATGTGAAATTTATGGTCTCTGCACCATACTTCACAGCAAATTTTATATTCATTTAAGCTCTGCTTTGGCTTTAATCAGGCGATGCAATAGGCTACTAATTCTACTTTTACATAGTTTAGGATGTGTGTACAAGGGCAGGTACAGACAGCTTCTCTGACCAACCTTGCTACAAACTGGCTGGACACAAGCCACTGGCTTGTGGTGGTGGTGTCGAGATCCTTTATGTATACTGACTCGTTCCTCATTCTGTTTCACAAGTTTTAAGTAAAAATTGCCTTGCTGAAGACAATTGCAGTTAGACTGGTGTAAGCCTTCTTTAGCAGATTGGAGAACCAGCTCCAACCAGTATAATTTATTACTAGTTTACCATGTTTAGTTCAATCTTTTATCATTAGTTAAGTCTATGGGTTATTCCTTTTCCTGGAATCACTGTCAAATTGGTAGGGCTGATGTGTGGTGCAGGTCTACATGTTTCCTTTGGCTATTAAGACCCCAGTGAAACCTGTGTGTCTTCTTAATAGAGTTAATCCCTAGTGAACCACCACAGCTTCCTGGAAAGTGTCCTGAACAGAAGCATGGTAGATCTTGGATTCCCTTCCGTGGTCATTGCTACTATGTTCACACCACTTCTGAGGAAAGCTGGCCTGATGCTTCCATGACGTGTATTCAAATGGGTAAGTGCCTTTTTTTATTAGGATATTTTAGAGGTTGTTTGTGTGTTTGGTTTTTTAATCCAGAACCAAAAGATAATATATAGATGTGTGTGTATGTATATCAATTATAAGCTACAGCTAATTTAAATTTATTATCAAGCTTTTCTACTATATGAAAAAGCCGATCACGAAACATGTCATGATTGTTTACTGAGATAATTAATTTCTAATAGAAAATCTTGCTGAAATTATATGTAATATTTAATTGATATTTTTAGGTGCTTCTCTGGTTTCCATAGAAGATTCAGCTGAAATGAACTTTCTCTTACTTTATTTGTCTCCACTTGCAAGTGACTTCAGAAAGTTTTGGATAGGATTGTTCAAAAATATTGATGGTAATTATTTCACAATGCATACTGAGATGAAAATAAATACTAAATAAACAGAGAGAATACTAAATAACACTAACATACTAAATACTAATACTAATATACTAAATATTAAATAAATAAGCAGAGAGAAATCAACTGTTAAATGTTTAATAGCTTTTCTGCTAAAATACTTAAAACATAAACCACCAAGAGGTCTACGCTTTTTGTACCTTTACTGTAATTAGAGTCTGTAAAAGGTTCTATCTTAGCACTGCAGTAGTTGATTAAAATGTTTCCTGTCACTTTTTTTTACTCAAATTGCTTGACATTTAACCAGTGTTAGTCTTTTAAGAAAAATGTTGTCTTGTAATTAAAAGCTGAGGCAACCTTAAATTGAAATTTATTTCTAAACAACACAAGGGATAGCAGCTCAAATGAGCTGCCTAGCAACATTTCTTAATCTAAATATTGGGGGTTTTTCATAAATTTTTTTGTGGAACTTTTTATTTTAATCCAAAAATATTTCAGCTTTTTTTTTTTTTTTTTTAACTGCAAATTTGACCTGTTTTCTATATCATTGTAATTCTGAAGCCTGTTTTTCATGGCAGACTTTAAGGGTACATCTCCAGAGGGAGTCTAGACTGGGCTGCAATGAGTGGGCTTGGCCATGGCTGCCCAAGTCCGTGTCTCTCACTACCAGCAATGGCAGGCACCTTGTTGCATGGTGGGCAAGGTTCATCTGTTATAGCTGAAAACTAACAGTACAAAAGCAGTGATTTGTTCCTGACCTGGCCCACTACACTGCCACGCTGCTACATGCAGTGCAAGCAGAGGAAAGTGCTGCAGACGGGGAGACGGAGGAGGTGGTATTGAGGCAGTTGCAAGTTATATCAGGATATGCTGCCATGAAAGCACAGCCTGAGGGAGCAGAGGCAGCAATTATTCCTACTTGATGGGCCTCAGCAGGAGATGAGCAGGGAGTTATTATTAAAGAGAGCTGATTCAGTCTGCAAAGATAATTGTTTAATCCAGCTCTAATAAAGCAGCTATTCACTGATCTTGGGTACACACATAAAGAAAATCTCCTGAGCAATCTGGATCCTTGAACTGCAAAGCATGGCTCGCACAGGTGATCTGCTTTTCTTAAGGCTCCCAGGCACAGGTGAGTCCTGGGCACAGGCTTCAGCTAAAAATCCTCCGGTAGCCTGGACATGTCTTCCTTACATCACTGACAGCCATGGCCCTGAAGGCTAATGGAGTTAACTTTGTCTGTGAGCATTTACATTTGGTATGCTCCCATCTGAGTATCTCTGGCTGTTAAAAGAGTGATAAATGAGCCCTCTGTGATACTAATTTAATCAACTAATAAGTTCCATATCTGATGTTGTTGTGCCCGGTAGACTAGAAAAGATTCCCCACTTCATTCACTCACTAGGTAATACTTTCAATTTTAGGGGAATGGATATGGACAGACAGAAGTGCGGTAGAATTTGTGAACTGGGAGAAAGGAGAGCCTACAGTAATTTTTGATGAACACTGTGTTGACATGGATGTCTCAAGTGGAACCTGGAGGAACTATTACTGCTCTGTTGACCAGAATTTTATTTGCAAAATCCCAAAAGGTAAGTTCTGAATTTCTGTGCACTGGGTTATTTTAGAAGTAGTGGTTAATATACATCAAGCCAAACTGCTTATGCACTGGGTACGCTTTACGCGTTCATGCTGATGCATGTGTATCTGCATCAAAGCCAAGAGTAAATTCTGTTAAGGACAATGAGAAATAAAGTTGGAGAAGAATCTGAGTCACTGTTTCTTCCTCTCAGTTTAAAAGCATCGATTTCTTGGTGTTTGCTGTATCTTGGGGTAGGGGAGAACATATCACCTGTTGAGAGTGTGGAGAAAATTCATAGTCATTTCATAGTTCATAGTTCATTCATAGTCATAGAGTGCAAGGGGCAGTAGATGATGAATAGATGACTAAACTAGTGCTGAGAAGAAAGGCAGACACTCTCCTGATAGCTAAGCTGAGGGGCAGCAGTGCAAAGTCACYGAGCTCCTGCAGAAAGAAGGTAGGTGCTGCTGGTGGGGTCGGTACCAGTGAAGTGTGCTGGGATCTGCTGGACAACCAAGCAGAAAGCATCAAGTGAGGGTGGGCAGTGGGGCCCAATTCATTTCTCTGCTGACACAGGCATAGGGAGACATGCCAAGACAACGAAACAGCACAGTACATTTCATTTTTAATGGTTACTTGTGGCCCTGTGGTTTTTTGGATGTCAACCCATGCGAAATCTGAACGTGTCAYAGGCTGGTGTGAGTCCCCCTTGCGAGCACAGCAGTGTTGTATAAAGTGTGAAGGATGTAAATCTGCACACATGCAGCTATGTGAGTCACCGTATACACACAGATTCAGCTGTGTTTGCACACATCAACTGGGAGACAGTATGAAATAGCCCAGATTTGCCACTGGGAAACAGATCCACTGCACAAATGTAATAGGTGCAATGTGGAACCAATTGAGTCTCCTGCTTGTGGATCTCCACATGTTGGCAGGTTGGCAACAGAGTCATCCATGAGCTTTGTAGGGCCCAGCCAGCCAGTCCTGCAAGCAATTAACTGAATCATACTCTCCATGCAATGGAGGGAGGAAAAGGAAGTTGCCTAAAAATACAACTTAAATGCTGTTAAGTACAAATGTGTTTTTCACTTTTGCAAGTGTAAAAAATTGAGTTCTTCACTGTGAAGTGTGAAGCTTTACACTGTGGAGGTGTAAAAACTTTGAACATCTGTCTCCCCTACCAAAAAATATGTTCAAAGCAATTAATAGTGAGATAAAAGTTTGTTTGGTTGGTTTTTTTTTTACAAATATTTTTAACAAGAATATTTGATGGATTCAGCCTGAATTGTCAGGGAAAATGTTTTCATATATTTTTCATGTCTATGTACTGTGTTCAGCTCTGGAGCCCGCAGCATAAGAAAGACATGGACCTGCTCAAGGGGGTCCAGGAGAGGGCCACGAAGATGATCGGAGGGCTGGARCACCTCCCCTATGAGGACAGGCTGAGARCTGGGGTTGTTTAGCCTAGAGAAGAGAAGSCTCCGGGGAGACCTTAGAGCAGCCTTCCAGTACTTAAAGGGGGCCTACAGGAAAGATGGGGAGGGGCTCTTTATCAGGGAGTGTAGGGATAGGACAAGGGGTAATAGTTTTAAACTGAAAGAGGGTAGATTTAGTTTAGATATTAGGAAAAAATTCTTTACGATGAGGGCGGTGAGACACTGGAACCAGTTGCCCAGAGAAGTTGTGGATGCCCCCTCCCGGGAACTCTTCAAGGCCCGGTTAGGTGAGGCTTTGAGCAACCTGGTCTAGTGGAAGGTGTCCCTGCCCATGGCAGGGGGGTTGGAAGTAGGTGATCTTTAAGGTCCCTTCCAACACAAACCATTCTAGGATTCTATGATTGTTTAAAATTTGATAGGAACACGAAGTAAAAATTAGGTATGCAGTATTTATTTAATCTTTGAATGGTTGCTTGCAAACTGTGTATGATATATATATTTTTTAAATTTTAAAGTTATTGAAGTTGAGCCAACCCATGTTTCACCTGTCAATAAAGGTAAGTTGATTTCTTATAAGCCCATTAAACAGAAATTTCAGTAAGTTTATAGGCATTTATTATTTACAAGTGAAATTGCCTCCAGAAAAGTTTCATTTAAATAACCATTTAACTGTCACAGATTATTTTACTTTAAATCTGTTTAAAAGGAGGGCTCTTCTCTCAAACTGGATGTCTATTGATTTTTTTTTTTGCTTTACAAATGTAGTACAATATAATGCCCCTTTTAAAAGGAACATAGAAGAGATTGAGCCCAATTTTGTATTGTCCATCCGGAACATACATCAATTTTAACTGTCGTTATGGTTGTTCAGTACTGTTACAGTTCACTCTGTTGGTTTACTTAGGGAGATGTTGTATGCAATAGCAGTCTCTGTCCATTTGTAGTAATTGTTCTGTTTTGTCTTTCGCAGCATCAAAAAATGAAGCTGCTGCTTCAGCTGCAAATAGCTTAGGTGGGATGATTGTTATACTGATCTTCCTTCTGCTAACAGGAACTGGGCTTACATTCTATTTCTTCTATAAAAAAAGACGTGATCGACAAACAGTTACAGCCAGTTTTGACAATGCCATATACCGCGGTGATGCTGACCCTGGAACTCATGAATCAAATTGTCTTGTAACCAATATTGAACAAAATGAGCAGGCAACAGTTTAATARGCAGGTAATCTTGGGCCTGATTTTGAAAGGAATTAAAGCACCGGAATACAAGAATTCTTAAGGCAAAGCGATTTTCTYCTATGGAAATTCTAGTTCATTTTGCACAGGATGCTTCTTGCTTTCTGCATGAGCAGGAACAAGCAATCTTGCAAGGCAGATCCAGAGATCTGCTCACAAACTGTAGTACCTGGGAGGACTGTTGAGCATACACATAGACCTGGAGCTATGCTGTGTAAGTGAACACTCAGGCAGTTCCAGCCTCTGCATGGGTCCAGCATCACCTTTAAGCACAAGAAGATCCATGCTCGCCACAGGCAACTATGAGAATATGCTCCTTAGCAYGCTCCAAAAAAATATATCCAGATCTGTAGGTATCCTGAAAATGCCACCCCGATCTCCAGCRCAGACTGGCAGAATTACACAGGTTGATCAGGGCGTCCAAGCTCACCTGGTGCAGGTCCCTGCTCGAAGCAGGACCAGCTCCTTGCCTCAGCCAGGCAGCCTGCTCCAGTGCTGTGGGTCCACATCTTCCTTTTGCTACTGAGGTACCCACATAAACCCTCCGTGTTGCCTGTAATATCTGAATTAACACATTTTCCTCCTCTGTATGTGACTGATAGAAAGGAAAGTGTAAACTGTTTTTCTTCTGCTATAATTCTGTAACATAAGCATTGAAAGACCAACTATAGTAAGAGGTTGGAATATATTGTGAATAGAAATACTTTATCATTTAAATAATAGAACAGGGATCTCAAAGGATTCTGCARAAGAGGGGGAATAGGCAGGATGAATTATATTTAATTCATCCCTGAAAAAATTACATAAAATTTATTCTTGAAATCTCCAATACCAGTGAAGATTTCATACATTTTTAGGCCATTTTTTCAAAGCCTAATGAAACTTACCATTAGAAAGTCTTTTCTAATTTCTAACTAAATTCCCCCTGTCCAAGTCTGTTTTAATTCTTTGAGTATCAGTCCAGACTTCCATCATGACGGAGCTGATGATAACATTGCATGTCATACTGGTCTACTGATATATTCTCTGGGTTCATAAACCCTAAAAATATACAGTAGGCTCACATATAGGGTTGGTTTTTTTTTTACTTTTGCAGTGTATTTTATGCTAAATGTAAACAATCAAATGACTCAAAGCTCTTAGTCTAGAGAAGGTCCTTATTTAATTTGATATTTTTTGATATTTTAATCTTTTGACAGATTTTAATTGTGTTTAAATTAAAATATTATGTGTGTGTATGAAATATATGTAAATAAATTTTTAYTCTATGTTGGTTCACTAAATGGGCATTAAAAGGCTGGTTCTAAGTAAAAGTTTGTGTGTCTTCTTAAACAGAACAATTTATTGTAAAAGTAAAAATAACACAAAGGAGGGATGGGATTCTTAAATTTCTATACACAAATGAGCATCCACTTTCCCTAGTCTAGCATGTTCTTAAACGGCAGTAGCAATTTGTCTTTACCATCCTGTGAAACAGCGTGTCTTATTGCTTCTTTATCCCTGACATTTGAAAGTTTACCCTAATAAACGTCTAATGAAAGTGTTGTAATTTAAGACTACTTATGTGCTCTACTGCTCTAGCAGTTTCTGAGACACATTCTTATATACTTGATAGCTCTTGTCATGTCTCCTTTCCATATTTTCTGATAGCAACACTAGTTCTTCCCTTTTTACTTCACCAGCTACGTCTTCTAGATCTCTAATCCTTTTTGCTGTTCCCTTCTAGACCCTGCTCTATGGTATGTAGGTCCTTCTGACAGCACAATGCACCAGTGGATAAGGCGTTTCAGGTGAGATCCTAACAACACTGAGCAGATCAAAAAGATTAATCCACCATTGTAACACTTGCCATGAAGGACCCTTCTATCTGAACTGTCCGAATTYGTTCTACAGGATCTATAGGTTTGGATAGAGAAATAGTTACCAGAAAACAATAGGCCAAAGATGGGAAAGGTGCCTAATGAGAAGTTAGTTTGTGAAAGTTTCCAAGGACTGATAAGCTTTATAGACTAGTAGTCCTGTTGCATCTGTCAGAACCGAACCAAGAGTTTGCTGGGACTGTACAAGGCTACTAGTGCACACAAGCATCAGCGGAGGATTGTATAACTTGGACCACATCCAAGACAGCAGTGGCTGCTATCTGCTAATGAAGAGTACAACCCTCTGAGGGACTCTCCAGACATCTCCTGAGAATCCCTGGAGTGTCAGGATGGCTCTCTGCAACTGAGTATACAGCTGGGATTGGTTTCCAAATATTGCTCACACCAGGTAGCTGTGAGTGATTGTGAGTGAACTCTGCAAGTGAAGAAGTGAATGTGTTGTGTGAATAGTTATTTGCTAGTTCTTATAATAGCTTGATTCTATTAGTAAGAACAGCTTAGTGAATAAAAAACTTGTTCTAAGAAATACTGGTTATGATCTGCATTTCCCCCCATCTTGAGCCCCTTTCAGTGAAAAGGGAATTTACAAGAAACTTTTCTTTGTACATCCCGGTATGATGCTTTTTCTTCTCAAAGTTTATGTTTCCTCTCAGGTTTTTGATTCCAAATTCCTCTCCTGCAGCTAGATTTCTGAAGGAAAGCTGTAGCTGCAACTGTACTTCATACCAAATCCTAGCTAATAGACCTGCTCCAAGAATGCTCCTCAGATGAGACAGATCTAGTACCTAGTTTAAAGRCACTACTATGGAGGTATGAAATAGGTGCTTATCGAGGTGCTTAGACACATACCCAGAAACCGATATGGGGGAAATTTAGTGCCAAAAGCAAGCTTTTTACTGGGCCTAGGAACCTTCAGTTTTAAGCTGCTGTAAACAGAGGTCTGGGGGACCACAATTTCTCAATTTGTCCAGCCTCCACATAGATTCTGGATTTGGGCTTACGTGCAGCATAATAGCATTTATAAAACGTCTCTCCACACAGACAAGATGTGGAGACCTACTTTCTCATTTGCTTGTCCTTTCTTTCTCTATATTAGGGTGGTATTTTAGAGAGAATGTCCCGCCTTTTCTCACTATTTTCGTTATATCCCTAAATTACAACTACAACATGGCTGAAAAAGTAATTGATTCTCAACTTGAACTTATTACAATGTAAGAAGTAGTAACTGCCTTTAGGGAAGGAAAAGCTGTGGAAGAATTCACCATTGTAACTTTCTGTAATGTCAGACGGTGACACAGCCATGGCAGACAGATGTACAAAGAAAAATGGAACATCCTCCTCCTCCAAAAGAATATCAATTTACAGAGAAACTATTTGCTAATATTGGTACCAGTAAGTTGGAACAGAAAAGAAAATACTAGCTGCAGTTCCTTGTCTAAAGCAGGAATCTAAAAAGAAGTTTATGAACTGGAAGTGTTTAATTTTGTCATTTACGTTTCTGAAACTAGGACACTGAAAAAGGAAGTGAAGAGTAATTTGGAAAAAATGTAAGAAAGATCTATAAATACAAACAGAATAGATAGATAGTTGTGAAATGAACTAGTGCCTTCAGGCCAGATTCCAATGGGCAAGAGCCAGATTTTCCGGGGTCAATAGGAAAGGTTTGAACTGTTCCATAAGCATAAAGTTGTCCTGATGTCACCGTATCCGGACACAGGAACAGTTTGGGTTCATTTTGTCTCTTCTCAGCTGTGTCCTTATCTGACGTATCCAGCTTTCTCCCTTCTATGACATTCTGCAGGGCACAACTTTTAATTCACTATCTGTTAGATAATGATATCTAAAGTATTTTAAGGATATGGTTAGCGGTTCTGGTTCCTCAAATATTTGCTCTCATTTCAGGAGAATGCACACAGTGCAACCATTATACTGCCTTTTTATCCAGACTGTTGATCTAGACAGCTAGATGAAATTTGTCTCACCTACTTTTAGAACTAGTTGACATATTTCTCCTTTATAGTCAATAGTTAGGAATATACATGTAGGACTTACAGTTGTTCCATGGTCCACCAGAAGAGGCTAATGATGGGACAGAGGTTCTGGAGATAGGAGGAAATAATATTCAGTAACAGGAGTAATAGGGGCTCGTGCAGTGAGAAACGTAGACTGAGGTTGGCAAGAGGATGGTACAAAAATACAGTGTGAGGTGTCYAAACAAAAGGAGATTGAAGGGAAAGGCCAAAGTAGAAATGAAGGAGTTTGAATTGGGCCAGAAGTGCTGACCATCCCTGGGAGAGCCAGGCAAGGCTGGGCTGATCAGCAATAGCTCGGCAAAGCAGAGGTCTGGGAAATGCGGATGCTGCTGGGAGAAGTGCAGGGGCTTCAAGGGACGGTTGGTTCCTGCAGGAGGATGGGACTCCTGGTTATGGGGAAGCAATGGGGGAGTGAGCGTGCTTTGCATAGGAGAGAGCCAAGAGAAAAAGCCAGGTGAAGTGAACTGTTGCCCCATGAGCCCAGCTGCGCTGTTCAGACCAGGGAAGAGGACGGGGAGGGGGTGGAGGGTGTAAGATATTTGTATGTTTGTTCCTATTTGCCTGGGTACTCTGTGTTCTTTGGAAAGGCCACAGCTGGGGATCTGGGAAGAAGGCAGGCTGCCTCTCCGCCTTGCCCTGGCTCCTGATGTCTTTCACAGGGCAGAGCCATCTAGAAAGATGAGGAGATGGTTTCTTCCTTGAGAGTGGTGAGTGTGCACAGGGTGGGGTGATGCTTTAGAGCATTGTGCTGGAGTGCAGAGGATGGGAAGGAAACCAGGGTTTTCCTAAGAGGAACAGAAAGTGGACTTGTGGGGAAGCCTCTGGGGTGATGGAAAGGAAGGAGTTTCTCCTACAGAGCTACAGAGGAACTGTATGGGCTGTTTTGCAACCCAAGAAGCCACTGAGAGAAAGCTTACAGGCAAGCACTTTCTCTGCAAAGATACTGTGGAAAGTGGAGACACTTGTTTTTAAACCACCTGTTAGAGAACAACCCCCCCTCTGGTGTTCTGGGACATGTTCAGTTTGAAGAAAAGGTGCCGATAATTCCACCTGCTGGATCTGGCCAGCTTGGGGTCTACTCTCGGGGGGGGTGGTGGGAAGCAAGAAAAACAGGAAGATGAAAAGGCATATTGGGTGTACGATGCCTGTGATCAGTGGGGGGAGTGAGGGGGATGAATCAGCTGTCAAAAGGCAGGTGGAATAGTAATGAGGCTTGATTACACATCTCCCATCTGCCCAAAGATTTCTCCCGCACCCCATGTTGCAAGAAAATAATTTTTTATTACTGGGCAGTGGGAACAGCAGCCTTTTCTCCTGATGATAGTACTTTTAATTTCAGAGCTACCACATGGGATGGTGATGGTTGTTAGGCTGCTATGAGAAAGTAAGCTTCTGTTAAAGGCACAGTTTGCTGTGTACTCTGACTTAATGATGCATTTAAAAACAAGCAAAATTTAGGATCTATTCAGAGTTAAATCTGTTTACAACAAATTTTTAACAGGAAATGCGAAAGTAGAAATGTGCAATCTCTACACATTGCAAAGATAACAAATGCCTGGGAAAGAAGAGACCATTTTGCTTCTTGACTGATTATTTGTCAAAGCAGCTACATTTAGAGCACATAACAGTGAAGCTGTTCGTTCTTAGTTGGATTAAAAATGAAAGGGAATTGATTATGCCACTAAAAACTGGCTACATTATAATTACTTTACTGAAGATGTGAAATTTAATGATATAAAAACTTAACATCGTGACACAAAATAGGGAAGGGATTTTAAATAAATGAGGAAGCTAGAAATAAGATAAAAAGGAAGGAAATCCTTAAATTTTGCATGAAAGCTATTTGCATTCAGCTAAAGTATCACAAGAGAGAAGCACATTCTGTGAATTGTCTTTAACTATTTTCCATTGCTTCTTGTGCACTTTTATAATTTGACTGAAATTGCACTGAATACTAGAATCATTTCMGTTCCAGAAGTTTAATATTGTATCATAACTCACTCCAAATATTCATAAAGTGTTTTTTTGCTCAATTGTTCATACAGTGTTTGATAGCTCAAACAATTAAAGTGTCATTCAGAGTGAATTTTGTAAACAGTTTCTGCCTGTTCTCACATTTAGTGTGTCAACATAGATAAATTTTTCTATGGAAATGTCATTCTTGGTTGTGGAAATACTCAGAACTCAGCTGGAAAAGGTCCTAAGCAACCTTTGAAACAGTATATATTTCTCGCTCATGAGTTGGCGGGACTCATCGAGAGGGCTTTAAACTAGGTTCGCAGGGAGAAGGGGATAAAACCAGGCTCACTAGAGATGAGCGTAAGGGTGGCATGCCAATGTTGGGGGCGAAATCGATAG